>JAOWBL010000446.1:0-12863 GCA_028564865.1 Zenarchopterus dispar | reverse complement strand
AACAAAAACTCAGTATATCTTTACAGCCAAAAGTAACATCCCAAGAGACAAACAGTACACACCAGGAGGGAGGAAGGGAAAGAAAAAGCACGATATACAAACAAGACTGATGAGACACAGGTGCAAACAATCAGGGCAGACAGAAGCAAGCAAGTCTAACTATAAACACATGGACATAGCCTACCAAAACAAAAAAGGGACCAACCAAAAACCAAATACATGACAAGTAGAAACATTTCTGGTCATTTTTTTAATTCCCAAAATTAAAACATATTCATCAGCAAATGCGTACTTGGCATAACAGAGTCAACTGCTCACTCTGTTCGTCTATACACTCACCTCCTTCTTTTAAACTCTCCACCTTCAAACTTCTGTCTCCTTCTGACATCACCTGTCTTGTTCAAAAAGCTAAGTTGTCTATCTGTCCACTTGGCCCCATACCCACCAAGTTAATGAAAGCATCTCTGTCTTCACTGTTAACCATCATAACTGCCATTGTACAATCCTCGCTATCATCTGGTTTTGTTCATCACCACTCAAAACTGCAATTATAACTCCCATTCTTAAGAAATCGAGCTCAGATCCCAGCAATTTAAACAATTTTTGACCAGTTTCCAATCTACCATTTCTCTCCAAAATTCTGGAAAAAAAATTGTTGCAACACAGGCTCATGATCACTTGTCTAAAAATAATATCCACAAAATGCTTCAGTCTCATTTTCATCCCCTTAACAGTACAGAAACAGCTGACCAATGACCTCCTGTTGGCTCCAGACTATGGACTTTTATCTGTTCTCATTCACCTTGATTTGACACGGCATTTCACACAGTTCCTCATACCATCCTTCTTGACCATCTTGTCTCTATCTCATTAATTTGATTGTATTCATACCTTTCCTGTCGTACTCAGTCAGTTTATCTGAAGAATTTTAAATCACAATCTTCTCTTGTAAAGAGTGGTGTTCCCCAGGGCTCTGTCCTAGGACCACTTTTCTTTATTTTCTACTTATCACCTCTCGGTTGTACAATATCTTCCGTAGACACAATATCCAATTCCACTGCTACGCAAATGACACCCAGTTCTATCTGTCCACTAAGCCTTCTGCATGTTCCCACATCACACACATCCTCAAGCAGCTTCACTGGATCCCAATTTACTCTCAAATTCATTTGAAAATTCTGCTACTCACCTTCAAAGCCCTCCATAATCTAGCTCCTTCATACCTGTCAGACCTTTTGCAACCTTACACACCATCTCACACACTCAGATCTTTCTTCGCCCCTTTCCTTTTCACCTGCCCACTTGTCCTCTGTGGGCTTTCAGCCACTCTGCTCCACGACTCTGGAACTCTCTTCCCAAAGCCTCCAAACCATTGACTCTATCCAGTGCTTCAAATCCCCCATTAAGATTCACCTGTTATCATTAAAAGTCATTTCTTAGTTGTCTTTAACATTTGGTATTCTGGTTCTTTTAAACCACTCTCATCAGCACCATTTCCAGCTGAAACAGGATTCATGATGCACTTCCTTCCCCCCATCAAACACCAAATGCAGCAGACACTTTGTGGCTTAAGAAACCTAAACCTGCAAAATTTGTACAGTTATCCCCAAAATTTACCTCCAAGTCAAAGTCATGTCTGCATAAAAATATCAGGTACTTAGCCTGCAGTTACATAAGTGTATACATGGCTCCTTTTATGTCCCAATGAAATATAATGTGGGAAAGAACAACTGACAATCAACTTAAAGAAAGCAGCTGAAAATTTCTTGTTTTTTCTAATGTGTGCAATCTGTGTGCCCTCCACTGGTCTTTCTCATGTCTGTGCTAGCTCCTCTGGGCCTCCCAAGGCTAATTTATGATCTCATGTGTTAGTCCATTTGCTAATCTATTAAAAGTAGAAAAGAAAAATGAAAAAAGGAAAAGATAAGGGAAACCTAACCAAATCAGAGGCATGTTTTCAGCCTTCCAGGAAGCCAAAATTATGTTAGTTCTCTCTTGTGATTCTCCGTCCGGACTGAATGGAGATTTATTTAAGTTTGGCTTGATTTCAAGAAACTGATGCAACAGCAGAGAAGACATCTTCAAAGAAAAGACAAAACAACCAAAATTACTAAAAAGTAAAAACAATGGCTGCACTGGACAACTTCAGTTGTTTTTAAAAGCATGTCACTTGCAACAGAACCACTGCAGACCAAATGGGGGTTCAGGACTTTCATCAACATAGTGGATTTGTGTTCAACAGGGCACTCTGCTCTGTGTTAATAATGCACACACCCAAATGCATGCACTTATGAGGTCTGTAACTACAGCAGAAGCACAAAAAGTTGCTGTAGTGGTGCGAACACTTTCCACAAATCCCACTTGTCCCCTTTCCTGTTTTCTTAGCCTTCAACGGGTTTCCAGTTTTCACAGCACACTTGGAAAGTGTGAGTAAGCATTTCCTGTGGAAACTGCATTTTCATCTTAAAAGCTAGCATCAGCCTCTGCACTAGGACAGTAGGACTACGGCCATGTCAACGAAAGAGGAAAAATATTGCATGAACAGCAACATGAAAAACTTATATTTAGCTGTTTTAGTAGAAAGGGGTCAGGGATGCAGGTGGCAGGAGTTACATTGTCAACAGAAGGACAGAGGTCATTGATCTGAGGAAGCAGAACCAATAAAGAGACATTTATGGAGCTTTTAGCCTGACTTTGGCAGTATAGCTCACAACTCAACACTCATTAGATCATGTGGGTCAGGACCAATCCATGTTCACCTCTTGATCCTACTGCGCAGCCCTTCCTCTCTGTTTGGCATGGGAACATGTAGGCGTAGTGGTGTCCCAGTTCTTTTCTTGAGGGAAAGCTAGCTCAAAGGAAAGAGCTATCTAGTAGTGGCACACCTCACATGAAGTATCATCCACATGCACCTGCAGAGTCAAGCAAACCCAAGTTTTTAACTGTAAAGAGACAACCATCCGCTGTGGTGCAGACGTGAAAAAAGATGCAAATAATTCCTGCAAGTGATGTGATCAGCACTGAGGATGGCATGTTGATCCCTGACAAAAACAAGTCATGTTTCTGTACATGAAAGCCATTGATCACAACTGATTAAAATCACATCAACAGTGTGAAAAGTAAAAAGACCTCACCTTTTTAGAGGGTAAAATCAAAGTCATATTGCATCTGTTACAAATAAACCAATCATTCAATGATTTAAACTGAAAAATGTGCAGCAATGGGATCTTTCAAAGTCTTACGTAAGATTGTCATGGAAACAAAATATGAATATTCATAAACTCACAGTCTTTACTTCTATATGAGATAATAAAAACAAAGATGTAAAAATGTGTCTTGTGTTTGTCCAACCAAAATCAGATTCATAAAATATGTGATGACATGTTCAGCTGAATTCAGGCTAAATCTAATTTAATCAAAAACTGATAATTACTCCTGCATGTACATTTTCAACTTCATTTAAACAAAAGAACCAGGACAGAAGAAAGAGCCAGTGACTTCACAGAATAATCAGATGGGATAGCATGAATTTAATGCTTCACTCACTTTAAAAGCTTTATTCTCCAATTCCAGTACAATTCAGATGTGGTAAAGATCAGATTTTACAGTTCTAAGAAAATATGTCTGTCTTTTAGCAGGTGGACACAATGTCAGCTCAACTGAATTAAATATTTGTGTGGCATTTTGGTCCAAATATAACAGTGAGAGTATAACAGCTCCCTCTCCAACCTCTGTTCTTCACAGCTGGAGTTTAATGGGTGGAGTCAACCGCTGCACTTGGCTCCACCCCTTTCCTCTGGGGAGTTTGACTTTTTTGACATCTGTCATACAGCTTTGTACTACCAGCCTCTGAGGTACAGCAAATGTACTGGGAAGAGAAGGTGAGAGGAAAGAGTGGTTATCTTAGGTTATAGAGCTTGAATTAGTTGTGACTTCAGACACTCAAACAGATGCTGTTAACCACAGAAAGGAATAAAATACATGTTTGTTTGTTTGTTTTTACAAATTTAATGTACAGGTCCACCCTATATTTAGAAAAGCCAAAGAATAATATTGTCTATTTTGTTTAAGGGAGATCCTGTCATGTGCCCCAAGTATTCTGCTCCTGCTGCTGTTGTGTCCCCTCCCCGTCTGTGTTTCCGGTGATCCCTCCTACCTGAGCGTGGCCTCTGCAGCCCTCACACCTGGTGGCAATCAGCGATCCTGGATAAGAGGAGCAGCTCTACTGCAACTCCTCGCCAGTTTGTCAAAACTACAGTCCCTGTCAGTTTTAGCACTTGGCCTAGATTCCTCACTGTTGGATTGTTGCTTACCTGTTTCTCTGCCTGTGTCCAGATCCTGCCTGCTTGTCCGTCTGTCTGCCCGCCTGTCCCTCTGCTCACCGTGGGACATTCTGCTTGTCTAACTGGGACCTACTATCTACTTCTACCTACCTACCAGCCTGCTGGACTATCAACCAATCCAACAAAGACTGAGAGATTCAATAAAGACTGTCAATGCTACCCGGTGGTTTCCTGCTCTTGGGTCTTTTCGAACTCGTCTAGTAAACAAGAGTTACTAAAAGTCTGCATGACCAGAATACTCAAACTCAGTCAAGTGTAGGTGGCCAAGGCACTGTGGTTAAGTTCAGAAGAAGTCTTTGCATTAAGGCCTCGAATCTAAAAGTAACTGTAAACATATGTTAGAACTTCGGATAAGAACTGGATCCAAAAGTGAGCTTGTAATAAAACCAGTCTTTTTATTTACAATCCAAAAAATGAGGAAGCCAAGGAGCAGGAACAATGACAAGGGCAGGTAATCCACAACACAGGAATCCGGGAACAGACGGATCTAAAGCACAAGAGTTCAATAAGCCAATGGTCAAATGATAAGGAACACAGCAGATGAGCCTGAGAGTGTTACTGGACGAGAACAACAATCTGGCATTGGCTTGAGGTGTTCAGGTGCTTGATCAGTTGCAGCCACGACATCCACTTGCTGCGCCGGAGCCATGCCCATAGGATCACAACATATAAGTTTATTCTGGATATTGGAACATTTAACCAATATTTGGATGAGAAGGGACAGGGGACAAAATAAAAATCTGAGTGAAAAAGCTTGTGGATTTATAAAGTGTCCTCATCAATCCACTGAGGTGGAGTTGATCTTCTCTGTTGTCAAGAAAAGAGTTTCAGGAAACAGTTCCCTGAACTAAATTAGCTTCATTTTTGATATAATAAAGATAACTATGCTACTTATCTGCCACATTAACTACAATAAATACATAAAATCATAACAAGTCTCCATTTACCAAGTTTGGGAACTTTTAAATCTGCACTGAAAACCCACCTTAATAATCTGGCTTTTAATAAGGTTAAAATTTGACGTATTTGTTTTTAATTATTGTGTTTTTATCTGAGGGGATGTATTCCATCATAGTTTTTTATGTTATTTTTATGTCCTGTTTTATTGTTGTTATAAACCTTATCTGCACAGCACTTTGGTCATCTTTGGTTGTTTTTAAATTCTGCTTTATAAAGAAATCTGATTTGACTTGACTTTGATAGATTACAATGGGACAGACATGCAAAACATCTTTGTCCACCATTACAAAATGACTGTAAACAAATTGGGTTGGTCATTGCCAGGAGAAGTGTAACACTTCAATGAACATGTTGTTCCTGAGCAGAGTCAATAACTACCCGAGCACACTCCTCCTCCTCCTCAACCTTCCCAACACTAACAAACAAAGAGCAGTGGGACACCACACTAGACTTCCCAGAGTCTCAACACAGCGGTGACAAAAGCATAATTAATAGTTATCAAACACAGAAGTTGAGAACATTCTGTTCTGCTCTGCACACTGAGGAAGGAGCGTCCGTCAGCTCACGTAGATGGCAGCAGAGACAATGGCTTTAAGAGAAATACGTCAGATTTAACATGTCTCAACAAGTGAAAAAGGCTCAAATCAGGAGAAATGTTGAATACCTATAAATGCTTATGGAAGCAGATCCAGTGATGCTACAAGGTTCTGGTCAGGCTTTATCGAAGCCTTCCCCTTTCCCATCTGTGAACGCAGCTAGAAGAAAAGCTCTTGAAACGATCCTTTCCTTCAGGTACGTCCTTGTCCCCAATGACAGTCCGAGAGCTCTGTTGTAAACTTAACTGATTGATCTGGGGATATTTTATCTATCGCTCCTGTTATTAGCCTGTGGAGTTTCAGACTTTACACACACAAAAGGACAATCAGTCAGGAAGCATCACTACATTCACTACGTGCTCCAGTATCACAAGTGCACCATTCACTGGCCAAGGTGTATCCACACACAGTAGCCCAAAAGTACTTTGAACTACTTTTGTCAGCAGAAAAATCAGTAATAACACCAGTTATTTTTTCTTGACAGCAATCCTGCGTTATTTTAGTTACTTTTAAAAGCAATATTATCCAAACCTTGTTTTTCATAACTACTGGAGGTTTGATTCTCCACCATAGGAACTAAGGTTCATACAGAATCCATTTGTTGGAGTTTAGCCCTAACCACCATGCTGGAAGAGGACACGCTCTCATCTACGACATAACTGAAGCTAATCTGATTTTTAGCATAACCAGACTTCCTACAAGTGCATTTTTGACTGTCCAAATAGCCAAAAACTGCATGAAACGTGATTTTTTTTTTCAAACCACACAATACAAAAGTGG
This sequence comes from Zenarchopterus dispar, assembly GCA_028564865.1. Lineage (NCBI taxonomy): Eukaryota > Metazoa > Chordata > Actinopteri > Beloniformes > Zenarchopteridae > Zenarchopterus > Zenarchopterus dispar. Next base: position 6,184 of record JAOWBL010000446.1, on the reverse strand, counting down.
TTTGAAATGCAGTTCTAATCAGATTTGCAGAGATGCATCTGACTCTGAAAGGTTTGATCATTCAAATAGGATTTTCCCCATAAATTCCACAGAAATAGACATCACACCCCCCACAAAGACATCACAGCACCACCCACAAAGCCATGAGAAAAACAGACGAGACAAGTTGGAGTAATTCAGAATCAGACACAAACAACTACATGTACATCCACAAGAGGGATGGAGGTGGCAGGTGATTCCTCCAGTAGCCAGCCTTAGCTGTCCAGTAGCCAACAGCCACCCGCGCTAGCGACATACTGGCTGTGACAGCTCCCTGAACAGAGCAGTACTCAGAAGCATCCTCCCTTTCTGGAGCTTTCTTCTAACCCCGTATCTCCAGGTAACCATTGGCAACAGCAGCAAAACCACTTCACTACCCCCATTTGGTTTGTTTACATCTGTCCCATGCATATAGGTTACCATAGAAATCACATGGATTAGGGAGGGTCAGCAAGGACACGCAGATCAGATGTGATCACTTGAAATCAATAATATAATGGTCATTAAGAAAGATCGGATTTCGGCTGACGGTGTGAACATACTGTTAGTTATTCATCAGCTTTGTGACTTGTAACTCTAACTAAAGAAACACAGCAGACTGAAGCTCCTGCAAGTGCAAATATTTACTTCAGTCTACATGCGGTGTATGAATTATAATGTGATTTTGACTCACCTGCCAGTAGATTACCTGTCACTTCTCTTCAGTGATCCAATGAAATGGGACCAGAGAAGAAGAATCATGAGACGTCATAGGAAGTGCTTATGATTCACATTCACGGGCTCAAAAGAGGAAAACACAAGCTGATCAGATCATAAAGGTGGTTGAAATCATTACCTAATATCAGCTCCTTGATTTCATCCCAAAATCAAAGTAAGTTTGAAAGATTCAGGTCATATTAACTTATTCCCTCCTTTTCTGTCACCTCCAGAGTAAGAACTATATTGATCCAACAGACTGCAAGTCAACACAAGCTCTTCTTTTCTTTTACATGGAAGCAGAAGTCAAATAGTGCCACAGAAATCCATCCATCAATCACACCCGGACTGTGAGTTCATCAAGTTTGAAGAAATGTCAATTGTGTAAATACATTGTTCGTACTTTGTCTTGGGTTTCATCTTATCTGTAAGATAAAGTCACTAAAGAGACATAACGCTGAACACTGCATCACATCTTACTGTGTTTTAATGGGCAGCAGTTTGTCTTTTACATTCCATAGATTGTTCAGCAGTTTCTCAGGTTTGTTATGAAACACACTCTCCTGCTTTGTTCTTGAGTGCAAACGGGAACAACTCCGAAGAGCACTGAGCACAAACAGAAGGGCGTTATGTTGTCTGTCGAGATGCTTTTCCTTTGATTTGTGAGGGAGAAAAAAATGTGCTGAATGCCGAAAGGCCACACTTTTTCCTGCAGGCATTTAGTCCATGCAGATTTAACAGAAACACAAAGAGACAGCCAGGGAGTGTTTAGGAAGACCGACTTCCCACCTGCTGCTTCCTCAGTGTTTGATGGCACATTAACCCAGAGGATTGTGAGTCGGTCCATAGATACTCCTTTGAAGATCAGATGAGATGCATTCTCAGACTTAATCTGAGCACACAGAAACTGGGATTATGAACAGTCTATTTTTAGACTAGACACTCCTCACCAATCATTTTGAATAAGCAGGTGTGTCCAAACTTTTGCCTTGTAAGCTATGTTTAGTTGTGGGAGCATTTAGGCTTTCTTTTCTTCCTAAGTATGGTTTTAGAGATGGTACTCCAAATAACTACAGAAAGATGGCAGTCCTTGTGGTTGTTGAAAGCATGCTGAACATCCCTGAAACGCAGGGCGTTGGTGTGTCGTCAGCTAAAAGTGAGGCCTGAGAAGCGTCCGGGGATGAAACTGTGGTTACTTCATACACTCTTGAGCAACTGTGCTTGAGATGAGGCAACTCTTTCATGGGGATTCACTTGAGAAACTGCAACCAGATGGATTGATCAGTCTTGTTGCTCTTTGAAACTTCCCCGTGTGTGTGTCTGAGTCTAGGTTCATCTTCATGCACCTCGAGGTCCTGTGGTCCAGACACAAGCGTGGGAGCAGGGCAGAGGTGGAGGCCAGGCTCAGGAGCTCAAAACAGTCATGAACGCTCTCTTTTGAACTGTGAAATCAATTCTAAGTTCTGCATTTTCACCTCCATCTTTAGCTGGGTTTTGCTCCAGCTACAGTTTAGAAGATGAATGTCTCCTGGGCTTGTCTCGTCTGTTTTTCTCGTGGCTTTGTGGGTGGTGCTGTGATGTCTTTGTGGGTGGTGTGATGTCTATTTCTGTGGAATTTATGGGGAAGCAGGGTTTTGTCAGAGCTCAGTGTCCGCCCTCAGCTTCAGGCTTTTTAGATGTTCATGATAAGGCTGTGTGGAAGTGTTGTGTTGTCTCAACAGTGAAAGATAACTTTGTATGAGTCGGCTACGCTCCGTTTAGTTTGAAACATCACAAAGCTAAAAATAGCAATCATATGCATTATATCCCGTGGACTTCCCTTTTTTTCTTTTTTAGATAGACGTCTATATCTGTTTCTGCTTTTTAACATTAAAGTGGGACATGTGCGTGGAAATTTTGAAATGCACATTAAATATGGATCCGTTTTGTGGCATAACTGTGGATTTGTATCTTTGTGGGTCCTGTGACCTCATGATGACGACTGTAGAAAAGATTGAACTTTACACAAGAACTGTGAGTTATCAGGAACGATCTGCGTGTTTGTGACAACAAAAGTATAAACTAGTGTTAATAAGAAACAGGAAAATAAAGGTAAACATGTCCATATTAAGACAGAAAGAAACTGGCCCAAAGATAAACTATCATTTCACAATCTTTGAAGACTAGACACCTTTTAACTTTCAGAGAACTTATTATATTATATTATATTATATTATATTATATTATAACATAACATATTGTATTATATTATATGAGAAACATAACATAACATACTTTATTATATTATATTCACACATTTCCTGCTGGAACTGGTTCAAACGTTGAGATTTCTGGTGAATCAAATGAAATCCCTGAAGTGTAACTTTAAGGGTAAACCAGTGTTGGAAGGTTTAAGGTTTTATCTTATTTTTAAAAATGTAAGGATAGTTATGAAAGGAGAAGCAGCTCTTCATAAAGACTTGATCTTGACCTCACACTGAGGAGTGATGAGGGAATGAGAATCAGAACCTCCGAGTCTGAGACCATGGTTCTTCATCAAGAAAGGGTGGGATGTTACTTAAAGAGGAGAACTTCACGGATGTTCTGGTCTAGTTCACAGCGAGGAAAGAATGGAGCAGGAGATCAATGTTGGGTCAGTGCAGCGTCTGCAATGATGTGGACTCTGTACTGGTCTGTTGTGGTGGGGATCTCAGATGTCTCCAGATTCTCTGTTGATTTACATTCCAACCCTCGCCTACGGTCACCAAGCATGGGTATTGATGGTACAAATGAGACTGCAGATAGAAGCAGCTGAAATGAGTTTCCTCCAGACAGTGACCAGACTCTCACTAAGAGATGGTGTGAGAAGTTCTACCAGGCATCTGCCTGGGGGCACTGACTTAACATCTCTGGCTGGATTGGGAACTCCTTGGTAAATCTCTGGAAGAGCAAAAGGAGATGGAGGTCTGAGCCTCTTTGCTTTGACCTCTCCCCCATGACCTGAACTCAAATAAGCGGTAGTTGATGGATGGATGGATGGATGGATGGACAGATGGATGGAGAGCCGCTGTAAAGCCAACCCTGCCCCCGAGGATAACCAGCTACAGTTTACTGTAAATGAGACTGTAAGTTTTCATATGAAAACCTGCCCTCATTGTAACTATAATTAACCACAAGGATGTTTGTTATTTTAGCAACTAAAGCACTTTCATACCCTTGTCAGTTACAAAATCAGTCCCCAATCTGTGATCTGTTAAAACTTCAAAGAATGTTATGATTCCAGGCTGCAAGAACCAAACACAATTCTTACGAAACTGAAGCCCTCATGTGGCTCTACTTTTATAGATTTTTTTAAACTATCCTTCTATTTTTATATCCTTGTCTTTGAAAACTGTTAGCAGATTACAACTACAAAGAGTCTAAGTGATGAGGTAACAGCTGTTGTTTAGTTTATTGCATCTTTTATCAATTGTTTAGCCTTATTCTGAGATTTAAAGCGGTGGTGTTACACCCAAAAAATAAAGAAAAAAAAAAAACGGTCAGGCACATCTAAGAGTGAGATTAAAGACTCATTCTATTTTTATTTTTAGTTTCAATTCTCTCATGACAAGATAACTGTTGTGTAAGAAACATGTGCTCCAGGAAATCATCCATCCATCCATCCATTTTCTGTGCCCGCTGAATCCAATTTCTGGGTCACGGGGGTCTGCTGGAGCCAGTCCCAGCCCATAGCAGGCGATAGGCAGGGGGACACCTGGACAGGTCGCCAGTCCATCGCAGGGTCACATACACAACAAACAACCACACACTCACGGATAATTTAGATTTGTCAGTCAACCTCACATACATGTTTTTTGGACTGTGGGAGGAAACCGGAGTACCCGGAGAAAACCCACACAAGCACGGGGAGAACATGCAAACTCCACACAGAAAGACTCCTGCCGGGAGTCGAACCAGGAACCTTCTTGCTGTGAGGCAACAGTGCTTCCAGGAAATCAGTAGTTCTCCATTCTTTCAGAGATTTCTTTCAAAAAAGACTGCAGAGTATTTTCAAGGTCACTGCAGGTCCTCGATCTCAGTCTGGCTTTAAAAATAAACACTACATAAACATGTAAAGTCTACAGAGACAGCCTGATGGTTCCTGTTACTGTTGTCAAAGCACAGGTACACACTAAAAGCGTTTTGTCCCAGATTTTTATTGTTAATCGTCTTCAATCTGGTAAATCCAGTGTGGTGCATTGCAGTACTGATAAATCAGGTGACAATGATGTAATCTGATCCAGATCTTCAGACCAATTCTGAAATTCTCCAGTATGAAGACAGACATGGAGACTGGTCCAGATTCAGGACATTTTAAAGACATTTGTGGTTCATTTTGGGCATCAATGCTCATAATATCTTTTTCATTATGTCACATTAATGAAAATCTATCATTGTAATGACTGTGATGAAGGTTAGGCTGTGGTTAGCCTAGCATGGCAGAGCCTGGCCCGGTCTGGAGCTCTAAAACCTGTAATCAGCTACGTCCTTGTCACATCACCGGTGCCGCTCTAGTGGCAGTCGGCTTCAGTAGCTCAGGTCAGCTCTGTCTTTCTTCATACTGCATGAAAGAGTTTCATTCATTCAAAATATCAGTTACTAAAGCAGCCAAAATAACTTTGGACTTCCATCCGGGTCTCGTGACCGTGGTCTAGTGCTGTACGGAGCTCAGTCTCACACCAGGGACAGAGCTCACAGAGCTGCAGTTGATAAAGAGCAACAGACTCAACAAAGTCATGACAGAAGAGAAAACAACAAGAAACCACAGAAATCCTGCAGATTCAGAAAAGTAATGTCCCCTCCACACCTAGGGGAGACCACTGAGCTGGACATGATGCTGCTTTAAGATGTTCTGCTGAGTCTTGTTTCAGTTCAACTCTAATTTTTAAAAGCATTTTTCTATGCTGGTTTGGAAGCTGCTCTGCTGGTAGTTCTGGCATCTCTTGATGAGTAGCCACAATAACAGATAGTTATTTGTGTGCGGGAGACAAGTACAAATTATTACTAAACTGCAGACAAGCTGAAGAAGAGAAGCCAAAGATGTACAGCAGGAGAAAAAAACCAAGAAGGAAGAGACGCCTTTCCCTTGATCACCATCAGGAGAGAACAGGAGATCAGGAGCATGTTCTGGACTTCAGTACCTTTAAACTGATCTCAGAAGATCCAGACAAACACTTCAACCAGGAGAAGAGGACCAGGAATACTTGTTGTGCTTGCTACCAACAGATGGTGTAAGCCCTGACGTGTTATTGACGTCCAGTCTATTAGAGCACACCTGCACTACCTGTGCTGCATGGCTGCCTGTGACATCATCAGCACAATCATTGCCAGGCAACAAACACAACAAACACAATGCAATCGTGATTATCTTTTGAGATTTCAACCATATCTTTCCTACACTTCCTCCTAACAAACAGCCAGAATATATATA
>JAOWBL010000445.1:0-17550 GCA_028564865.1 Zenarchopterus dispar | reverse complement strand
ATGTATATATATATATATATGTATTTGTATATATATATATATGTATATGTATATATATATATATATGTGTGTATATATATATATATGTATATATATATATATGTATATATATATATATATGTATATGTATATATATGTATGTGTATATATATATATATATATATATATATGTATATATATATATATATATATATATATAGATATATATATATATATATATATGTACTCAGAATTTTGCTGGGATAGGCTCCAGCAGACCCTCATGATCCTGAATAGAAGTGGGTTCAGAGGATGGATGGACAGACAGGTAAAATTATTCAGCAAAACATCAGAGAGCCTACAGAAGCCTACAGGTCCAGACAAACATAAGCTATAGCCTCTTAATCATAAAAAATGTAGAAAGAAAGAAGTAAAATTGCCATTGTCTTGTTTTTGACACTGCATTGTGAAATTTCATTGAAGGAAGTTACTATTGTAGAGAGAAGGAACTTATGAGAAAAGGACAATGTTCACATAGGACCAAGATGGAGTCATTGTTTCATTAAAAACTTTAATATTTATTCTCTCTGGGATAAATTATCTTGACAGAGACTGTCTGTAAACCATCCTTGAGCCATAAATATCACACTTACAAACCAAAAGAGGGAGCCTGTTAAGGTGTGTAAGGTCTCCCATATTTCCCAACAGGAAATGTGTGAGGGAGTGGGAGGAACCTCATGACAGCACTCTCTACTGCATCCAGACAGACAAAAACCACATGATAGCAAGTGGCTCCTCGTATTATGGTGTTGTACGTCTTTGGGACAAACGCCAGACCAAATGCTTGCAGGTATGTATAGCATTTTCTGACACACATTTCTGTAATTTAAACTGTTAATCAGTTTCTGAATTTGGCATATACTCCCAGGAGATGTTTTGAATAACTGTCAGATACTAAAAGAACTTGTAGTTCCTTTATTACATGAATTAAATTATCTTGTGTTTTCTTTGGTGCACAGTTCTTCCAGCTGAGCGCTGACCCTGTGAGCAGCCCAGTGTATTGTCTAAGATTTAGCAGCTCTCACCTGTATGCAGCCCTGGCGTCTGCCCTGCACTCATTGGACTTCAGACGGAGCCCCACTTGGATGAGATGACACACAAATCTCTCAAGTTTATCAAAACAATAAAGTTTTTTATTTTTACAGTAAATCTTTGTCAGTGTTGTGCTGTGCTTTTGGTTTAGAAATGATTTATCATTTACACCTTCAAATTTAATAAGAGTTGCTGCAATGATATAATATTCCACTAATAATCAAGGGCATAGAATTAGCGTGGACAGTGGGAACGTGCTCCCACCCATAACCAGCATTCAAAAATTGTCCTTCCCAATGATGTTGACTCCACCTATCACAAAAAAATAAACAAATAAATACCATGTCAATATGTTTTTAATCTAGATGGACATAAAGGGTTAAATCGTTCTCTACTAGACTGCCATGTGTGTGTAGGTGCCACTGCCACTATCATAATGTACCGTTGTAGTTACCAGGGGTAGTCAGATGTGCTACATCAGTGCAAAGTTGTGCTTCTTAGCTTTCAGAATCTGTTGGAATTACATTGGTATAATATCATAAATAATTACAGTATTTCAAAAATTGTCTATCATTTTCTGTTGCCAGCAACAGCATTTAAGTGAAGGTATGAATTAATAATATTTGCAGAAAATGTCCAGCACACCTGAATTTCTGCTTGAGAAGGGCACAGACTCCATCTCCCCCTAGGTTCAAAATTCTTACAGGAAAAGCAAAAGCTAATTTCTCACCACTGAAAAAAGTTAAGAGAAGAATAAGAGAAACCATGAAAAAAGTTTAAAAGACAGTTTTCTTTATATTGTGGTAAAGCTTTTTGTTTTGAAAAGTAAATGTCTCAAGAGTTTATTTAGTTTGAAATTTTCTCTCCTGGGGGATATGTAATGCAGTAAATCTTTGAGATTTGAAATTACTCCAAGTGTTTTTTTTTGTTGTTGTTGTTGTTGTTTTAGCATTGAGTAATTGTTACTTATCATTTAACAAAAGGAGGCACTTTAGTTTGGTTTGTGCTTTATGTATTGGACTGTTCCATGAATCCTGTTTTCTGAAGCTTGAAGTAAGGTTTATTTTTTTATTACTTTGCCAGTGCTGCAGTTGGATTCAACTTGTGTGAAAAGAAATTTAACAAAACAAAGGTTGTATTTTATTAGTTGTTTTTGAAAAGCACATTTTCTTATTGTTTTTGCTGTTCAATTTTGCCAAAGATGTATATTGTCATAGAGCAATAACATTAAAAGATTTTTTTTTAATTCTTTAAGGAATTAGAAGTGAATATTGTGAAGATATGTGTTAAAACTGTTTTAAAACACCTGTTTAAAAATTAACCTGTAACATGAAAAAGTGCCAAAATACTTCATATAATGTTGAAGTTGCTACTATATTTAGTTGAATAGCCCTGATCTATAACATGATAAAGGACATCCTTATATCATGATATAGGGGACTTATACATGTCCCCACCAATGACAAAACCAGATATATGCCCTTGCCAATAATATTCCATTGGAGGTAAAATAAAGGCACAAAATCTAAGTTAAAAAAAAAAAAACATTCCTCCTAATTGTTAGTATATTGATTGGCAACACTGCCTCTTGCCTGCCAAAAGTTGCAACACAGTCCAGCTGCTCATGGCCCTGGGAGGGGATGAACTGGGTTTAGAAATAGATGGCTGTTAGTGTTTATTGAATTAAAAAATAGCATTACAGTTTTCCATATTTTATCAAGATGCAGTTCTTATTATTCAAAGACAAACAAACAGGTATAGTACAAAAAAAATGTGGAGGATATATTACAAATCAAGTTCAACAAAGCCAAGCTTTGGGAGACCAAGCTATAAGAATGTTGGGATGAGAGAAAACTGGATCAACAACAGTGATCATCAACTGGAATACTAAAGGCCCAGCTCTTCACTTCAGGCACTGTGTCACTGACACTTATTCAGAATTCTCCTAACAAATTTTTGTAAGAAATTGAATGAATTACTGGACTCTCTTTTAGAAATAGGATGAGAAGTTCAGTGATCCTGGAGGGGCTTGGAGTAGAGCTGCTTCCCCTCCACATTGAGAGGAGCCAAATGAGTTGCTTCACTAGGCACCTTCCTGGAGAGATGTTTTGGGCACTTTCAACCAGGAGCCCAAAAAGCAGACCTAGAACAGATTGGAGAAATTATATTTCTCGGCTGGACTGGGAATGATGATGCAAGTTGTCACTTCCGCACGGATTCCTTGGACATCCATGTTATTCCAATATTTAGTATTTCTGTAAGAAAGAAAGATACAGCCACTTAAGGAAAATGAATTGATTCAGAAACTCTGAAGTCAAGATACATCACAATGTTTTCCTTGTCCAAACAAAAAGGGATAAATGCAAATCACATAAGTTTGTATGTTTCAGAACTTTTTGTAATTTTTCTGAAAAAAAGACAATTATTGCAGTATATGAGTTTTCGCCTCTAAATCTCAATCAAAATATCCTTGTCATAGTTTATTTATCTAGAATTTCATTGGTGAAACATGATCTTGCTAATTTTATGTTACATCAAATTCCTGCATTAAATACCATCACACCACTGACCTAACATAAGGAGCATATTTTATCTATTAAAACCATGAATCTAGGAGTGCGCCACTAATTTGAGGCGGAGATTGTTTCTTCTGTGCTACTGCGTTCAACTTCAGTAAGAAGCATAAGAATCAAAAATGGTTATAGAAGTATACAATCACATATAAGAGTAGGTGTATGCCAAGTATTATTTTAAGTAAATGATTTTTAATGACAATTTCAGCAAAGAAATTTAACATGTAACCAAATTTCAGTGAGGAAATTTAACATGTAATCAACATTAGAAAAGAGGAAGCCAGAGAAAACTTATTTGTGTGATGTGAAAGCCAATTTAGAACTTGCTGGTAAAGTGCTAATTGGTTTTTTGTTAATTGGTTTCATGTGTTTGACCTGCTCAATTAAGTTTGTCCAATCATAGAACTCATGTCATGGATTACCAAACTACATATACAATAGCCCTGCTGTTTCACACGAAGACAACAGTGTTGTATAGACACAGTACATATACATGAGAGGTTTTATGGAGAGAATGGGGGAACTCTGGAAACTCAAGATATACCTGGTGAATAAGTGTTCCAGATTCCTTAATCAGGTGTTATTAACTAGAGATTGATGAGGCACAACAAAGATCGTACAGCTGAAATACAGGTCAAGGGTATGTATTGTATCATCCCCAACTCCCGAGAGTGGATGCCAAGCCCCATTAATATGTCCTGATAACCTGAACACAAGGGCAATTGACCTGAGAAATCAGACAATAGCTAAACTGGATAGCACTGAATGCAATACTACAAATAATGCTTACTGGAACTATCAACAACACCAGTCAGCTGGTGTACAGTACATCTGTAGGTGTACAACAACCAAATAGGTGTACAGCAATGACTCTAGAGATGCTTGGCTACAAGATTAAGTTAAGTTCATTAAGACTTCTTTATGATAGAAAGGGCTAGAAACTAAGATCAGGGCTGCATAGAGAGAGGGAAGCTAGTTGTCTGAACAGTTAAAAGGTGCAATGAAGAAAGAAGTACCAAAAACTCCCAGTACCTGAGGCACTGGAATCTGCCAAACAAAGACTCACAACTTTGCCCACCTGACTGAGAAGGAACACAACAGAAAAAGAAGCTGGGAGAATAAACAGGATTTTTTCCGCAATGCTAAACCACACATTACATCCATTACACAAGCATGGTTTCATAGTAAAAAAGTCCAGGCACTGAACTGGTCTGCCTGAGGTCCAGACCTTTCACAAATTGAAAACATCTAGCATATGATGAGCTGTAAAATACAACCCAGAAGACCCAGGACTGTTGAGCTGTTCAGATCAGAATGGGACAACATTCTTTTTCCAAAACTCCAAGTGGTCTGCTCAGTTCCCAGGCACGTTCCTATGATCCAAAAACCTGTACGCCAGATTAAACTGGTGATTCTAAAGTTCCTAAGTGCAAGCATGTGTGGTGGTTTGTCTGTATGTATATGCAATAGACTGGTGACCTGCCCAGGGTGTGCCTCTGCTTTCACTTCAGGAGAACTGAGATAGACTCAAGCAGACCCCCGTTACTTTGAAGATAAATAAGCAGGTATAGATAATTGATAAATGATTTAACATATTATTATTTGAAGTCTGTTTTTGTACCATGTTGTTCATGTATTTACAGCACTAAGAGTATTCTCCTAATATTGTTTCCAAATTTCATGCCTTTGTTTTGAATTAAAATTACTTCACTTGATTGTGTAAACTCATATTAATATGTTCTTTTTATTTGGTTGTTGGCCATTTACAATAAAATATGAGTGGATTGATTGCAGTTATTTTAACTCTATCTGTATTCTGATCAGTAAATTAGCATCTGATTCATATATATATAAATATATATATATATATATATATATATATATATATATATATATATATATATATATATATATATATATATATATATAAAGAAATTTCATATTACAAGACAGAAACAACTGAAACATATTAAATATTAAACTGAAATCAATTTTTAAGTATAAGTATCTGGAGTGAATGTTATATTTCAGTGGAATATTGAAAATACTACTTTTATTACATTTTTTACTTTTTTTGATCACTGGATGGACCTTTGAACAATCATCGCATTGTTACTAGGTGGCACTATCAGAAGAAAAAAAAACAAACACATACACAAGGGCTTCCATAACTGTTGTCCAGAGACTGCAGATCTGAAATTGTAGACTCCATGTCTATAACTACATGTGACTAGCTAAGCTGTCAGCCCAGGACCACTGGGTAGTGCTGGCTGATATGGATGAGCAACTGTTTACCCTGGCCTTTCCTAGGCAACAAGGAAAGCTCCAGGGTCTAGCCCCAGTCTCACTGTTGCTGCTGGATATTTAGGCCAGGTCGCTCTGCCACAACCAACTAATCAGCACAGCAATATATTACCACTGCAGCACAAGAGGAGTTTGATACCATCAAAGTTTAGCATGACAAAAGATAAACTAGTTTTAGAGGGTGTCTAAAATAGCTCTGAGGAATGGGCTTAAACAAGCACCAACCTTCTTACTTCCACATTGAGGGTGATGGAGAATTAAGATTTGTTACAGTGCGTTGACTGACCTCTAGAGACTGGCTCCAAAAGCGAGTGGGGTCCATTGACTCCCATGTTAAAATGTCTGACTTTAGAGTAGAAAAACACATGTATTGGCTGGTTCAAATATCAATTTTGGTCTCAATCATTTGATTTGACATCCATGACAACTCTGGGGGGTCAGGGGAGATGCCTACCTATGTATCAATTTTTCATCCTTCTGTCTTCCTTCCCTCTATCATCCTTCCATATACCCTCATCCTTCAATATCCCATCTTCCCCACATCTGTAATCCCTTCATGCATCTCTATATCAATCCTCCTTCTGACAAAACTTAGTTCATCACTAAGTTAATTAAGTTAAATTAAGTTTTTGTTACTGAAAGCTAATTTAAATCTATTAAAACCTAAACTGGGAGTACTTTATATTGCCTCATGATCATTTTCATTTGTATTTCAGAAGCCCTTGAAATACTGATATTCAACAACAGGTTCAATTCTGTATGGCATTGAACTCATTGTGATCCTGGTTCTTTTATTTATTTATTTATTTTTTAATTTATTTTGACAGGTGACTAGTCAGATCTACAACAATTCAGTCTTGCTCAGAATTGCCATTGCGAGTCATGAAAATACACCCATAGTGCCAATACAACCGCATACAATGAAAAAGAGTTTCTATTAAATTGTATGTTTCTTTTTGCAAGAGTTTCCTCTGTAGTCCCAACAAGAGTAGAAAATACGTTGGAGGAGCAAGTAATTTCCTGTTGTCAGCTAGTCGAGCTCTAACAGCCACATCCCTAAACCTATGCTCACTGTTATTTCTGTGAAGTTTCTAACTTTTAGGGTATTTTCTCAAAATGTTTCAGCATTTTAAGAGGTAGGGCACACCCAAAAATTAAAGTAGATTTCTCTTTTCTAAACAAGGTTGTGCTATGAGCATGATAAAATATGAGCATATGGCTCTCGTGGAGGGCAACTGATCATGCACAGAGAATCTGAAGTCTCAAGGAGAATGCAAAACGTAATACAAAGCATGTTTCCTGTTACCAGCAGGTGGTGCTACAACTTCTCCTGAATATTATACTGCTGCTTTCAGAGTTAGACTGCAAACATAAGCACCAAATTTGGGCCAGATTACACAATGTATGGCTGAGGTACAGCCAAGAACACGGGCAGGATCCCAAAAATGCTATATCTGCCCCTGCTTCTCTCTATTGATTGTAAACAGCAAATCTGTGTATAATAGTTAAAAAAATATATATCAAAATTTAACCATTCTCTGGAAAATTTAGAAGAAAATCGTGACAGGAAAATCATGACATAAACAGGAATATTTAGACAAAGTTTGATGACACTGACTCAAAAATTAGACATCAAATCATATTTGTTTAGTGTCCAAAATTTTAAAATGCCATTTGACCAATTTAAATGAAACTCATAGGAATTAATGAGGTTAAGCTGTACAGTGTTTGGGGGGAGTATGAAGCTGATTGGACAAAGTATGGCAGAAATAGGATCATCAGTTATGAGTTAATATTTCAGAAAATATAGAGTGAAAAACTTTTGAATAGACCCTATGATGCAGTGTGTAAAATATTTGCCTTCATCAAAGAGATCTGATCCTTGAATCTCCCCTCCCAGGGAAAAACAGGTGATCTTCCACATGTGGCAAAACCAACCTTTATCCATCCATAAAAGTGTGTTGCATGATGACACATTTGAGACTATCCAGTGCAAATCTCAGGATGATCTGATAAGCCCACAGTAGTAGGATAGAATGTTACCAAAACAATATTCCTTTACCAGAAGGTGTTGCTACAGAGCTCATCCATCCATTTTCTATACTCATTGGTTCTTGAACAGGGTCACAGGGGTCTCCTGGAGCCTATCCCAGCTCATTACAGGCGATAAGCAGGGGTACACCCTGGACAGGTTGCCAGTCCACCGCAGGACCACATATAGAAACTAACGACCGTGCACACTCACACTCACACCTCAATCAAGTTCTCAATCATACTAACATACATGTTTTTGAACAGGTCGGGGATCAGGTGCTGCCCCAAGTGGAGGAGTTCAAGTATCTCGGGGTCTTGTTCACGAGTGAGGGAAGGATGGAGCGTGAGATTGATAGGCGGATTGGTACAGCGTCCGCAGTGATGCAGGCTCTGTATTGGTCCGTCGTGGTGAAGAAGGAGCTGAGTCGAAAGGCAAAGCTCTTGATTTACCAGTAAGTCTACGTTCCTACCCTCACCTATGGTCACGAGCTGTGGGTCGTGTCCGAAAGAACAAGATCGTGGATACAAGACACGGAAATGAGTTTCCTCTGTAGGGTGTCCGAGCTCTCCCTTAGAGATAAGGTGAGAAACATGGTCATCAAGGAGTAGAGTCGCTGCTCCTCCACATCAAGAGGAGCCAGATGAGGTGGCTGGGGTATCTGTTGAGGATGCCTCCTGGATGCCTCCCTGGTGAGGTTTTCTGGGCATGTCCCACTGGGAGGAGACCCTGTGGAAGGCCTCGACACATTGGAGGGACAATGTCTCTCGGCTGGCTTGGGAACACGTCGGGATCCCCCCAGATGAGCTGGACGAAGTGGCTGGGGAGAAGGAAGTCTGGGCCCCCCTGCTTCGGCTACTACCCCTGCGACCTGACCTCGGATTAAATAATTAATAATTAAATAATTAGTGAATTATTTAATTATCTTTTGCACGCAAAAGGGTCAAAACATTCATCTAAAGTTTCATTGCAGAAGTGACAAAGTAATAAAGAACACACTGAGATTTAAACAGAGGCAGAGGCTTCTAGATCAGTGTTCATGTCATGCTGACCTTAATAACAATCTTCCATCAATGCAAAACAACAGACCACAGACAAAGATATAGATTTGCTGGACAACAGACCAAGGACAAAGATATGAATTTGTGCTAACTGTACTCATTACATAGGTCATAGAGTGGCCAAGGCTAATAATTCCATCACAGTCTTGATCATGTCATGCTATTTATTTATACTTTTCAACTTTCAATATACTCAGAATTGTTTAAAAAAGGTTCACATTTTCAGGCAAAGTTAATATTTTGATAATACTTGAAAGGTGACCTAAAATGAAAATATCTGTTTCTATGTGTATATATTTATGGGTTTTTGGTTAATTACATTTTCATATTTTATTGTATTATTACTGAAAAGAATAACTGACAGTAAATGATTAATCATATGTCCTTTGCTGTGATCTTTAGCCTGACACATCAACAAAGATACATTACATGTTACTGTGGTTTAAGGTGTACTCATTTTTATACACAATGACCACAGACATCACTTAATACTCAGAAGTATTTCTTTCCCCCTTTCCAGCTATGCGGCTCTGCACAGAGGAGTGTCGGATCCTAGGTCACTCAGATCAGTGCTGGATGCCCCCCCTTCTGTCTCCAGCCTCATCCTCCTCCGACTACCGAAGCAACCTGTATATTCCTGGGGAAGAAGCCTGCCAAGCCATCAACATTCCTCAGGCAAAAATCCCCCAGCCTTGCACTGACATCTGTATATCCCGGAACCAGAGCTTTTCCACCTTTGGCAAAGATTTGGGTGGGGAGGGGGGTGAAGAAGAGGAGGATGGAGAGGATGGCAACAGCAAGACTGGCGGTGAAGATTCGTGTGGTACCACATCCTTGCTGTCAGAGATGAGCAGTGTGTTTCAGAGGTTGCTACCACAAGGTTTGGATTCATATGTCCAGGTCAATAAGAACCAGAAGGGGACTAGCCTGAGTGGGGTGGGTGTGCCTATGACTGGATCTTTAGATCGTAGGAGGGGTCACTTACCTGGAAAGCCTAGTCCTTCTGTCCACCAGCAGGGCGTAGCAACCTGGGCTGCTAACACTTATTTCCAGAACCCAGGAAGCAGTATTGGCCCGACTAGCCAGCACCACAGTGGCAGCTACCATACGCTCAAACCCAACACCAAGCTCAGCTTCCAGAGCAGCAACCACAAAGTGTTACAGCCACCTAAAAACAGCCCCCAGAATAGCAGCCCCCTGCTCACAGCACTGGTTAGCCCAACAATGGTGCAGCCTTCGCTGACCCCAGCTCCAACGCCAGTTCTGATCACTGGACCCTCTTCCAAGTGGTTGCCAGCCATGGAGGAGATCCCAGAGAACTATGAAGAGGATGATTTTGACTCAGTGCTCAGCCACCTTCAGGGCAACCGCAGTGATAGCCGACATGAACTGGTGGATGCCAGTGAGTTGGTAGCCGAGATTAACAAGCTCTTACAGGATGTCCGGCAGAGTTAGATGTCTATCCTCTTTATTTATAACTGTAACCCCACTGCTTCCATTTATGCACAGCAAAACTTAAAGCCTGTGAGTGTTAAAAGAAAAACACAAAAGTAACTCAAATTTGAAATAGAGAAAAAAAAATAAGACTTGCAATGGTCATTGAACTTGCATTTCTAATGAAATAATTGTATTTGTGAATGCTAATTATCCAAAAAATGTTTGTTAATTGCTAGTTTGGCATATGTAGTATGCTATGCGACTGTATTTATCTTTGTATTTTGAAAATACATTTGCATACTTATATTTATTTTTTAAAAGTGTATATAAATTTATTCAAAAGGTCTATTTTTATATTATGAATGCATGTTGCATACAAAAATGTTGAGTGAAGACATTCCATTGACATTCTGCGTATTTAAATTGTCATTTCTTATTGTGATTTTTTTTGTTTGGGACATATTATATATATATATATTATTGAATTGATAAGCAATTGTCTTTGTGGGTTTTTGTATGGGAAAAAGGATGGTTAAAATAATTATGATAATATATATATTATAAATATAATAATGTTATACAAACACTGAGATGTCTGCTGCATACATTTATGTTTTCTTGTGATGAAAGAAAGTTTATGGTACTTTTATAATATGTGAAAAAACATGGTGTAATTTCAAAACAAAATATAACTTTTAACTTAATTTAGTTCTTTTAAATTTACATTTTAGAAGATTTCTTCTTTTATTCCGCTTCATAACTTCAACCTAAAGCAAATTCAGTCAATTTAATGCAGGACACAAATAAAACCAAATAAACAAACAGAAAAAAAAGAGTGAATAAAGGAGTGTTATTAACTATCGAGCATGTGTTAACAAGTAAAATTTAGCAACTTCAGTGATCTTGGGTCTTTTTAGTCTGTGTTTTCCTGCTATGTTAATTTCTTTCTTGTTCTATTTTAGCTTATGTTCTTATGTTTAGCTTGTTTGCTTGACCTCCTGTTTCATTTTGAGTGTAACTCCTTGCATGTACTTGACTTTCTTAGTTGGTCTCATCTGTCCTGATTTTCAAAGCCCGTCTTTTGTTTGCCATTATTGACTCAGTGGCCATCTTGAAACCATATACAATATATTTAACAAAAAAAATGTGTACTGCACACTGAAAGTTGTCATATGGTAACATAGTGTACAATGTTACCATAAAAATGACTATATCATGCAACAAATGGAAACTGGTCATGTGACCCCTCTGACCTACTTATTTTGTAGGTGCGCATTATATTATTGGATATAATGGGCAAGTTAGACTTGTTAGTTGCACAGCAACAATTTTCCCAGATGTAGCAAATCAGCAAGTAACATTTTTTAACATTTGGCAGATAATTACCTCATTTTGTCAAAATGAATGTGCAAAAATATGCAGTTTTGTACATATCCAGTGTTTTTATCTACACATATCGTCCTTTGTCAGCGCTCTTTTTTGCCTGTCTGTTGCCATTCTTTCCATCATTTCATCAATCTTGCTCTTTGTGTTTCTCCTTGTGAATCTCTCTGGTTACCTGCCAACTCTCCCAGCCCCTGTATCCTTGGATTTCTTTTTTCCTTGGTCTTTTGGTTGTTCAAACATTTCCTCACACCAACAATATGTGCTTAAACAAGTGAACACATTTGTTGACACCATCCCAGAGGAGAAAAACACAACTTGGTAACTAAAATGACTTGAAAATTTCAAAACTAATAAATTTACTAAACAAACTGACTCATCAAAATCAGACACTGCTTTTGAATTGTGGTTCAATAGAAAAGAAAAAAAAACCAAATACTGGCTTTCACAAAATAATAAATTGTCTTTTACAATATTTGAAGGCAATCCCTGTAGTCAAGTGATTTCTGTAATTCTCAATGAGACTTGTACACTTGTAAGCAGGTATTTTGGCTCACTGGTCATGAAAAAACTGGTCCAACTGTCTCAGGTTTGAAAGGTTCCTTCACACTGCATGGTTCAGCTCTTTCTACAGATGTTCAGTAGGATTTAGATCAAAAGACTACATCAGAATCATCCAATTTTGTTTTAGCTATTCTTGGATGTTTTTACTTATGTGTTTTGGGTCATTACCTTCTTAGAGGACCTGTGACCTGCAATTGAGATCTAGACATTGGGCAGCACATTTCACTCCAATGTCTTGATTGTAGTGAGATTTCAAGTAGTAGGCTCAGATTGAAGACATTGTGCCAGACACAGTAAAGCAGCACCAAAATACAAGTGAGCATCCTTGACTTTTGGTATTGTGTTCTTTTCTTTAAACAATTAGTTGAATTTTTTGTGACATGACAAACAGTTCCAATTTTCTCAATAAGCATTTTGACAATGTCCAATCTTGTTAAGCCGGAGCTTGTCGAGAACAGAACCCACAATGCAGATTGTCAAAAGAACCAAGTTTATTCTCTCGACTAACAAAAAAACAGAGATCCAGGATGTGCAAAAGACTGAGATTTCCAGTGAAACCGGGAGCAGGGAGAAACACAAAACGAGCGAGAACACACAACGAACTGGCAAGGAGTGAAAGTCAGAGCCGGGGTTATAACTTCAACTGAAAATGAGGACCAGGTGTGGATGAACAGGTGCGAGGGATCTCCCAATCAGGCTGCCACGCTCTGCCTAAAGGAAAGCAAGAAAAAAAAAACAGAACACAAAAACACTGATCCTAACAAATCTGGCTTTTCTATGATTTGCTATCAACAGTGCAAATCATAGAAAATAGTGCAAATATATGGTGCAGTTTGATGCTGATGTACCTTGACCTTGGTCTTCACCTTAAATCTTTTTGGACTTTTTATTTTTATTCAACATTTATTTTTAGTTCTTTCTAGTGATACCAGAAGCACACATAAGGAATCAGGGAATGAAATACTTTAATAATACATGATGTCATCTCAAATAGTCAAATGATGGAAAACATTCAATGGACTAAATCTAAAAGTCTCAGATGCTTTATGTAAATGTCTTTAATTTATATTTATGTCTTTAATTATGTATCTTCCTTTTAAACTCTAAAGCACTTTTGATTGTCTTGTACATGAAATGTGCTATAGAAATAAAGTTGCCTTGCCTTGCCCTGTTCGGGAAAAAGGGAAATAAATTGTCAATAGTAAAAATTTGAAAAAGATGCTTTCAATTTAACAGAAAACATCATTTGACTTTTTCATAACAGAATATTTATTATTTGCAATTAATTTGACACACTTGCTCAGCCGAGAAAGCTGTGATGCTTTTCCTTTCAGAAAGCAAAACACTAAGCAAAATGATGCAGGACAGTTTTGCTTCCAACCTCTCAACCTTATAAAATCCCAAAATTAAAGCAGGATGAGATCTGTTATGTGGTGGATGTCTGGAGAAATTGTTGTTCAGGCAGATGAAAATAGATTTTGTGATTTAATACAAAAAGGTTTCATAGAGGTGTTTGTTCCATAAAGACTCTATTTCTCTATTAGCTTTACTGTCAGAGAATGAGTGACATCTAGAGGCTCACCATGTGCTCTGGAAACCAGGGACTCTCTGACCCAGTTCTTAAGACCTCGTTATAACCATAACTACAACCAGAAGCAACAACCAGCCCTGAACTACAGATGGAGAGAGACATAGCTGATAAACAAACAGAGCCCCCTAGAGGACTCGTTGATTGTGAGAAGGTGAACATGTCCACTTCTCTCCCTCATGAACTCATGGACTTATATTTTAGTAACATCACTGTGTAGGGTGTGATTCTGTTTTATCAATATTAAATGCTACCCAGTAGTTTTTATACTCCATCATTCATTTAATATTTGTCCATAAACTAGTTTGTATATCTATTTACCTTGACACCTCCTCTGTGTTTGTCTTTCTGCCACGTCCCAATGCGGAAGCCCAGTCTGCTGTGGGACAAGAATTTGATACATTTCCCATCTGGGGAAGGAGCCAAAGCACAAACTTAACAGGGGGACTAGTTTGGCTAATTTATTAATTTATTGTCACTTGCACATTGGGGATTGTCTTGGTTTTTAATATTTAGGTTTTTGATTTTTCATAGGTAATTGTATTTTCTTTGTACTTTTCTGAATCCCTGTGCTTTGTGATGTCTGTTTTAGCTGGTAAAGAGCATCTCTGTAGATGGTTGCTGTCCAACTGAGTCAGTTTAGGTGGGGCCATTTTGAAAATATTTATGGGGGATGGGTGATAAAGATATAGGCATAACGATCAATATAATTTATAAACTTGTGACAGTACAGACATTGTTGTTATCCTGATTATGACATTATCACAACTCATTTTATTTCTATGACGTGCCAAACATTAAAGAGTAATTCAAATTCTTAGTTAGGTATCTCAGAGATCACCAGACAATGTTAGCTCATTGAGTTAACTTCTTTTCATACTTGTCATTAACTGAAGTTGTTTTTTTTTTCTTTTTTTTTTTTGGTTAAACAAAAGAACGAAGTCATTTTTGTTCATATTCAGGCTTTCTTAGGCTTCACAAGCCCTATTTTTTATTAAGCATTTTATCTGTTCAATAATGCTACAGACAAGTGGAACAATATTTGTATAGTAAAGGACTTGATAGTTGATGTACAACCAGTACATTTGTCTATCTTACTCTGAGTGCTTTTGAAGAAGCCTAATGTATGTAAACTGTGGAGACCCCACACTCATGACAATAACGTTTGTGAGCATAACTACAAGCAACAGAGCAGAACAGTAACATCTTTTCCACAATGATTATGGCTTTTACAATATTTGTGTTTGTGCATAAATGCAATTATGTATCAGTGGGTGCATATTTTTCTCAGTATGGAATTAATCTTGCAGCACTATGATGTGACAGATAGTTTGTGTTATAGGGGTTGTGTCCTATCCACAGATACACACAGACACTCATGAATAATGAGAAAGGCTTGCAGTGGTTAGATAGTGGACCATCAACTACAGAAAACTGGCTGAGTGTGTTTTTCTCTATGCAAGTGCCTTATTAACTTAGCGAGTATGTGTATGTTTATCTTTTTGTGTCCTCCATTATAACAGCCAGCAGGTTTGATATTGTGATTGCGTTGTGTAACACAGTTATTGTAATGATGTGTTTTAGAGACAACAGACATAGGTACCCCTTTGTATGTGTAATTCTGGTTTGTGCATGTATGTCTGAGAGAGCGAGAGGAAGGAAAGAGCAAGTAGTAAAGAAGTAGCACAGTGGGAAGTGCATGTGTTTGTCAGGGCTCAATAAAGCGATGTAATCTCTGTATATATGACAGCAAACACCTTGCAGATCAACCTGATATGTGTGTTTATGTGCATGCATTGGAAGCATGTGTTACAGGGACAGAGTTGATAGACGCTAGTGTGTGTCGAGGATTGTATTATTCCAACCTTGGATGGACAGTATGTGGTTTTTGACTCTTTTTGAGAGTTGTGTTGTTCATTAAAAAAGAGAGTCTTAACATATAGCTATGACGACTGCATCAAGCTTTGTGAGTCACTACGTGAAGTGCTCAGTTAAAAGCAGCTAAAATGGTTAATCTGCTAAAACTAGATTTTATTAGCAATAGTCTTTGAGAGGAATGCTGTGTCGTCAGTATTCACAAAGTAACACAGCTGCTGTGTTACTCACATCACTAGGTGGTGCCTGGGCTGGTCTTCTTGCCAGGATGGGGGACATGATGGGGGTTGCACGTCCATAGGGGTTCTAGGACCGCCAGGGAGGGGGGTTGAGTTGTTGGCAGGTGATGACAATAACTACCTTTGTTATTGTTGGCAGTACTTGCACTAATTATAAAATTAATAATGATGTTAGGATTAATATTATTATTGACATTAGGGTTATTGTTGTTGTTCTGTCTCTGTTGTCACTATTATTACTAATATATGTGCTTTATTTGAAGGTATACATACTGCTCTTTTTCCATGTACGTATGTATGTAGATGGTCAAGTGTGGATATATGTCTGTACATATAGATGTAATTGGTTGCCTATGTTAATAACTGAATGTATGTATTTGTATATTTGTGCATGTATGCGCGCACATTAGGGATGTGTGTGCACCAGCTCACATTCCCTTTTCTCTCTCACACACACACACGCTCACTCACACACCTCACTCACACACCATTTTCTGCTTGCCTCCATTTCTTTTGTCTGTTTGTCTTTTTCGTTTGTTGATCACGTCTATCTCCTAATGTAATACATCTCAGCATGAAGACACACCACACACAAACACTACTGTGTTCACCACACTACACACACTGCACCCATCACTGTCTTTGTCTTTTTGTCAGTCTTGTGCTTTTGTGTTGCACATTGGTGGTTTAGTCCTCCTAGGCTGAATTAGGAAGTTAGACACTAATAAAATGTGAGATTAGACTGTCAAGGAGGACTGGTGAAGGACATACCCCCCACATTGAAAAAATAAATAAATAAATAAAATAGGATGGCTTATCTGAAAAGAGGGGCTTTAAATGACATTCAGACACTGTGTGTCCCAAGCAATAATTTACGCTTTCACAAATATAACCACTGTTTCATCTCTGCATTGTGAGGAACCTTTGTATTTCATGTCAGGTTTTTGCTGTTGGGACTACAGTGTGTGGCCACCACCTCTTTCTCGTTTCACAATGCATGTTTGCATTAATTCCAGATTTTTCACATCACTAGGTGGAGACTTTTCTTTTTCTCACATGCCTCCTCCACTCACTGCTCCTGCTCTTCCTCATGCATGAGGCTGCTAGCTCTCCGACTAAAGCAGCAAATGGATTAGCAGCAGAATAACAAAAGGATGAATATCATCCCTTGATGTCCCCTCTTTCTCTAACTCTCACCCCTTTCCAAATGATACCACCATGTGTCTCATGGTGGTATCATTGCTCACAGACTGCTTGAGTGTTTGCTCCTGTTTGTTCAGATTACATTTGCACTTGGTGTTAAAATAACTCTAAAAATAACTCTAAAGGCTAGCATACGGAGTATGCTAGCCTCTGTAATAAGATGTCATGGTCGACTGTATCAAAAGCTGCACTGAGGTCAAGGAGAACAAGCACAGAGACG
>JAOWBL010000444.1:0-17552 GCA_028564865.1 Zenarchopterus dispar | reverse complement strand
AGAGAGAGAGAGAGAGAGAGAGAGAGAGAGAGAGAGAGAGAGACCTGGTCTAATGGGGGCTGAGTGCCATAAAAGTAGAGCAATGGTTCTTCAACCTTTTGTTGAATTGAAAGCAGTGAATCAGAAAATAACATCAGGACTTTAGTAGATTTGTTAGAAGCTTATTTTTGTAATATTGACTTGAGCTCAGTGTATGTGAAGCTGGTAGGATGTCAAAATGTCTTGTTGTGCAGGTGCTGGGACATCAACGAAGACTCACCTTACTGGTGGATCATCAAGGGCCCAATTGTTATTTCTATTGCGGTAAATCCTCCCAATGTGTTAAAATAAAGTAATAATGTGTTAATTATTCACCTAGCATAATACACACTTATATGTAAAGGATTTGTGCACCTTCATTTGAGATACAAGTTTGGGAAAGGGGTAAGGAAACAAAACAAAATTTAAAAAAACTTATAGAATAGAGTGCAAATTATCCACATCACGTCAGTCCAAGTCAATTACACACTTGGCTGCCCATACTGTTACCATGGCATTCAATAATTATGTTGGCGTAAGCATCATTTGGTACAGCTTCATGCCAATTAAAACTTTAACTCATTAAAACAGAACACTCCTTTTACTAATCTTTTCCTTTCTAACAACAGGTCAATTTTCTACTTTTTGTGAACATCATCAGAATCCTGATACAGAAACTCAATCCTCGGCTGATCCAGTTCAATAACTCCTCTCAATACAGGTACAGTATCCTCTAAACATGCATTTGCAGACAGTTGGAAATCAGCAGGAATGCAGATTCTCATCTGTCAATCATACCTGCACTTGAAATAAAGAAAGAACTCTGGAGATTTGCTTTTAAAAGAAATGGAGCATCTCTTAAGTCTGAAACTTTTTTTATTGAAATTACTCTATTCCAGACAGTCTTATATTTTTCAGTCATTGCTCTGCAAACTCTCTTAAACTGTTCATCTTTTTCAGTGTGGAGATTGTAACTTTTTCAAACATTTTTTAACTTAAAGCAGACACTATGATGTAGAAAGATGCATGTTATGCAGAACCTGTTGATGCACGTCAGCGAGTATTGAATAATTCATACAGTCGCCATCAAACTTCAGTCCACTCAGTCACTTCTGCTTTCCCACACACAAAAAACAACACTTATCTTAATTTCTAATTGAAATAATCTCTCTAACTGATTGCTAGTGTCTATTAAGTGTTCTTTAAAAGACTGTCAAGCTCAAATACCTGATACTAAATATAGTTTTTCCATACATGCATCTACCTTCGCAATTATAAATAAAAGCTGCAAACTGAGAGGACACGTGTGTGTCTGCATGTCTGGCATATGAACATTAGTGTGTTTGCATGAATGAGTCTATCATGAATATCAGGAACAGCATTTACATGAGACAGGTGTTCATTAGATGTCTCAGGTAGCCACCACATCTGATTTCTTTGCTTCTGTGTGACAGACGACTGGCCAAGTCCACCCTCCTCCTGATCCCTCTGTTCGGAACCCACTACATGTTCTTCAATTTTCTGCCCGACTACTTTAACGTTAATCTGCGCCTCTGTATTGAACTCTGCATCGGATCCTTCCAGGTATCCAGACATGGATTATTGCTCAGCTGATATCAAGAATCCGGTTTCAGTTGTATCTTTGAAAGCAGACGCATTATGCCCTTTTTTTTTTGGTCAAAAGTTGACACAGTTTCCTAAGGTCTGAATGAAATACTTGTGACAAGAAGCCTATTTGTCAAAAACCCAAATGGACACAAACCAAAAACACTCTTTTCAGCCAGGTACTGTTCTCACAGAAACACAATTTCTAACATGTCCTCTCTGGTGACCTCTGATGGTAATATTATTTTCACTCTCTGTGTTATGGTGTAGCAGTGAAGCCGATCAGAATAAATAACTTTTATTTAGGCTGCACGCTGAGTATATTTTTATTCTTTTGCTCAAAACCTATAAATAAAATTCAGTCAGGCGTTTGAGCTTGCTTTGCTTTCTGCACCTTTATACATATTTCATATATAAATAAAAGTGGACTTTATGAGCTCAGCTGCGTTGATGGGATTGCTAGAAAAGGCAGACAGACATGTTTTTTTATCATCCAAACAAGCAAATTCAAAAAAGTAAAAAGTCAGACCCTAAATTGGATTTTTTGATGGTTTTTTTTTTTTTTTTGCTTCTGTCCTCTCTTGCTTCATGCGAACAAAAAAGGTTATGTTTAATTTTCAGTTCTTTGTGTAATGATAAAAAGAAAGTGACAGTCCATTATATACATGATATCCATTGATATATTTTTAACCCGATAATGCTGGATGTATTGTATGTGATACATACATTTCTGAGATCTCTCTATCACTCCCATAATAAAAAAAACTATTTTATACAATAAATCTTTAAAAAATAATTTAAAAAATACATACAGCTTATTCATAATAATACAAAACAAGTATTATTTAAAATCTGTTGAACACAAAATTGGGGGTATCTTTAATATTAATATTTAATATTAATATTAAAGATATCCCCAAATTAAATTAAACAGACAAATATTTTTGTATTATTTTATATGTCAGGCATTAAAGGTTTAATGCACATTTAACCAAATCAGTGTGCAGAACAGTGACTTGTGCTGATCCCTAAAGAGAAACGCTGACAAAAAGTTGTTTTGTTTTTACTGAAATATATTCTCATTTCTGAACATATCAGTTCTCATCTGTGTCTGATATTTAAGCCATGAGGAGCCTGTCAATGAATCTAAATGTTACTGGTAAAAATAATCTCTTTTGCAGGGGCTTCTTGTTGCAGTCCTCTACTGCTTTCTCAATCAAGAGGTCAGTAAAAACCACATGACTCTAAAGCATTTACTGTATTTAAAAATAATCTCACAGGTGATTTGCGGGGCTCTGCTGCACAATAAATCTGCTTTGGCTCATATCCCAGGGAGAGGAGCAAGGTTTAGCAATGCTGGGGCTTAAAGTACAGAAACAATCTACCCCAATCTTCTTCTCATTAATTGAGAGAAGGACCTTGAGAGCTTACGTAACTCTCTCACATAATGTGAGGCTGACTCCACATCAGCCCCGAGGCAACACTTGCCTTTGTTTAACTCTCAGTGTGCAATGACTCAAATCCATGTCAATGTGGAGTAAGGCCAAAGGGATAAAACCTCAAAGTCCATTAATTATCATATGAATTTTTTCCTTTAATATAGATGTCCTGTATATTGTCTTTTTAGACTAAAAGCACTGATTATTTTTTTCCCTGCTACTTAAATGTAACACTGTTGATACCAAGTATGGTGGTGTTGTGATATATCATTCAGAATGTAACACATTCTCACTAGCGTGCTAACAACCCCCTGTGTGTGTGCCTGTTTGACAGGTGCAGAAAGAGGTCCACATGCAGTTTCTGAGGTGGCAGGAGAGGAGTTATGGAGTGGTATCGCCGGCTGTGAAGGGCAGCCAGATGGACACGCCCTTCTGACATCTTCCTGCAGGACTGTCATTAAATAACACTTCACGCGGGATCGCTGGTCTGGCCAGCCATACCTATTTACTTTGTAAAAAGTCTCTCTGGTAAAATGGTTCTGGTACACCTCCCTAGCACAACCATTTCCACTGGTACATAATGTACCGAACCAATCACAACATGGCAGGGGTGGGTTTTACCTGACGGCTAATACAGAAGCATTAAAGAGCGACCATTTAAAAGAACTGAGATGTCTGCAAAATTGCTGATAACACCCCGGATCAACGAGGTTTTACTGCAAAACCGACAACAGTAATTCACCAGCGTTCCTCCTCCACTGCATGTCGTTTTGGATGTCTTTTGTTCCAATGAATTCATTTGTTCCAGAGAAACCAGACCGCTTGTTTATATCGAAGAGGAAAAGAATTAGGACGGCTGTACAGCACTCACAGTAGCAGTCGTCGTCATCTCTGCTTCATTGACGCCTGTGAGCCTACAAGCTATTCCAACCTGCAGCAAACGGTTCCACTCCTTCAGCCAGAATCAATTAAGTGAGGTGAACTTTCTGCAGGAAGGTTATTCAAATGAAATCCCATGACATTTAACACAGAGACACATTGTACACGACAGCTTCTGTTAATACTCATTAGCATCTCCCAAACTGACACAATGGCCACATAAAAAGGTTAGCTTTTTCAAAGATCCCTCAGAGCCATCACCCATCAAATTAATGAATTATAACTTTACTGTGCTGGAGGTTTGGCCCAACAACTAAATAGATGTCTATTTAATTACAATTACAAAGCAAAATAGGTTTTGTTTTTAATTAGGAAAACAGCATTTTCCACACTATGTGGACATATGCTCAAATATCACACACTAGACTGAAGTTTGACGGCCCCTTTAAAGTGCAACACTTCCGACTTTGTTCATGAAGCTGTAGCCTACTGTGAAGAGATGCACGAAAGACTCACCCATATTATTGTTAATTACTTGCACGCTGTCTAGTGGTACTATTTTGTTTCATAATTCCTTTCTTTGTGAAGAACACTTGTCAAAGACATAGTAAAAGGCAAGTTCAGACCTTTTTTATTGCCTCTTTGCTGATTAAGGTTTGTGGATTATTTTTTGGATTTTTATTTATTTATTCACCTCTTTGAATCTTGTTTTGGTCAAAATACCACTAGGATAGAAAATCACAGAGCTCTTTGCCAGCCTGTTAACCGTGTTCACAGCTACTGTTTTTTGTTTGTTTGTTTGTTTTTTCCACAGCTACTGGTTTTAAGGAGTGGAGTGAGCCACTGATCGCTCTGTCTTGAGTCATGCCTTGAACAAACTCAGAGACACTGCACCACGGAGACGAATCCTGGAGCAATGTAATAGCTGGTCACCTGTTCATGAGCATGTAAAAATAACACTCGAG
This sequence comes from Zenarchopterus dispar, assembly GCA_028564865.1. Classification (NCBI taxonomy): domain Eukaryota; kingdom Metazoa; phylum Chordata; class Actinopteri; order Beloniformes; family Zenarchopteridae; genus Zenarchopterus; species Zenarchopterus dispar. The sequence continues at coordinate 12,646 of JAOWBL010000444.1, read as the reverse complement.
TTTCTTTGTTGCATAGAGACTCAACAAATGTCAGGCTTCGCTGCTGCTCCATCCCCAAGTGTTTTCTTTAAGACTTTAGAAGCTTATCTGAAAAACTATTGCTTACATGAGCAACATTTCACCAGTGTTTGTTTCTGTAATGAAGGAAGCACTGTTCTCTGCACTGTACTCATAGTTAAATGTCATTTGGGTTTGGGATATATGGGTTTATGGATAAGGTTATTTCACACAGTGCTGGTAGAGCGTTAGCTACCTTTTGTAAATTAAGTGAACTATAAAACTGCAAATGTAATAATGTAATAAAGCAAAGAAAGCAAAAACAAAGTATTTTGGACTCTACCATTTTGAGGTAGAGGAAAAGCAGGATAATTTGAAATTGTAGGTGGAGATAAAGAAGATGAGATTGGATCGTTCTTTTCTGGTCTGGTTCAAGGATTGTCCTGAAAGTCTGAACACTTCACTAATGTACATAATTTCAGACTCAAGCAGCCCCTGACAACACACAACAGATGTGCTCTAATCTGCTATGTTGGACTCATGTGTATATGTATGTACGCAAAGATGCATGCAACGAGAGGAGAATTTCTCCATTACTGTTGCCAACTGCAATTCAGCAGATAACTTTATGATTTCTTTCAATACATGCCAACATGCTGCCGAGTGCTTACAGCTGCATATGGTTTTACAATATTGTAGAAAAACCCAAGTCTTTTTGGTGTATAAATGTTTTAAGACCATCCATATTTATTTTTCAGTCTTCATACAAACAGAACACACAGTGATGCTCTTAGAAGTAGAAGGATTAGACAATTCATCAATTATCTGATTAGTGGAACAAAATAAAAAAATTGATATCAGCCATAGGTTAACTAATGTCATTTGACATCTAGATAATATATATACGAATTAAAACCACATTTTGTTCTGAACAAAGCTACTCTCCAAGCAAAAGTTAGTTTTTACCTTTTAGGGCGACTGTCCCACACAAATGTTTCACATGATATTAATTAAGATTACATTCTGTTTAGTTTTCAGATGCCTTTATTTTGTGTGACAGTAAGATTCTGTAAAATTAATATGGATGTCATCAAAACTGACTACAAATAAATAAATAAAAGACTATGGGGGCATAAACTCAGATGACTTAGATCTGCACCATCTGGGATTTGTATTACAATGATGCTTATTCAGTGTAAGTAATTTCTTGCCTTAAACTGAATGTAAAATGTGTTATTGTCGTTTGTTTTACCGTTATTGTCCTTTTCAGAATTGAGTGATGATACTTCATGTGGCCTTTTTGTGGTGTTTTAATGGTTTGTAAAATAACATCCTGTAAGTTCAATCAAAAAAATGTCATTTATTTTAAAATGTCTTGTTTGCTTCACCAAAATAAACTCAAAAAATAAAAGGGATCTTTTTTCTAAGCAGTGGGTTCAATATTGTCAATTTTTGGTTTCAGGAGGATGCGGGAAATCAGTGTAGATTAAAAAAAAATGATAACCCTAAAGTTATGTTTGTCATTGCAGACGTTTTACCTGGAAAAACCAAGAGGAATAATATGGTATGTTCAACCTGTGGAGGAGTGTGTGCATAATTTACATGTACATGGAGAGAGGACAATCAACAGAAGCCATTAAAAGAAATTTTATGATTAGGAAGAAAAAACAACTCAAACCCTTATAATCAACTAATGGGACCCATTACTGGGACATCTTCATTATTTCCTTACAAAGACAGTCCTTTCAGAGTAGTGGAAATATTTATGAATTATATTCTAAAGATTCCTGATAATGAAAAAAAATAGAAGTGAGATATGTGGTAACAATGGACCTCAGTCATATCAACATGATCATCAAGGTGAGGCTGAATGGACCCATGTACAGCCCAAACTGAAGAGGTGGCAGTGGAGGCAGTCCACAAACAGAAAGTCTGAAAGAGAGTAAGGAAGAGCAGTACACAGAAGTAATAATCAAATAGCAAATAAAGACCAGAATATAAAGCAGAAAGCAAAACCCAGCAAAATTCACAAAGTCGAAAGAGTGTCACAGCACAGCTGGAAATGCAACACCTATTGAAAGAGGGTAATGAGCCATATTCGGTTCCAGTGTCCTGCTCTGCACTGTGATTGACACTCACTCTGAGACCTCTGGTGACCTCCAGTGGTCCAAGTAGTTCACCCCACACACAGATAGAGGGGTTATGGCTTTTTAAATTTGTATAAGCTATGGTCTATATGCTGATTAACATACTACTTTCTCCTAATTTACTTAACCAAGGAAGTGATAAAGTTCACTTTCTGAAATACCCACACACACACACACACACACACACACACACACACACACACACACACACACACACACACACACACACACACACACACATCAAACCCAGGCTGTGTTCACAGAGTAAATTACTTCAGTTTACGATAGAGGCTTCAGGTCTGTCTCAGGCTTAAGTTATCTTGGTACCTGAAATGGAAACTCTGTTTTCCCCAGTTTCTGGTTTAACATGCTCAGGCTTTGAAAAAGAAAAAAAAACCTGGGTTTACTTAGCTATACATGTGCAACATTTGATAGACACTGAGTTTTGGCTTCCTCTTAGTCCTTTAAGATAAACAGGAGGGCCATTAGAATTTCATCACCTGTGCGCTAAAGTAAAATAACTGGGCCGTCCACTCAGAATATCCCTATTTTCTTTACACCCTTGCTTTTGACCTCCATTTATAAGGCAAATTTATTCTGAAATAGCCAAATAATCGTCCTTGTGAACCATCTGATTCTTTTTTTTTTTTCAAGAGACCAAGCTTACTGACCTAAAGAGGTCATATTTGAGGCTCTCTTTTAATATACGGATTTATTTATTCATTTATTTATGTATTTCACAGGAGATTCACTTCTCGGTAACCTTGAGCTCCCATGTTTGGAGACTTGACAGCAGGACCAGTGAGGAGCAGCCTGCAGACTCCACTCCTGCCTCTTGCTCCTCTGTTGTGGTTGTGTTGGGATTTGTGGAATGGGAAGTGCAGAGCTCCGGGACAGGATGTGGAGTCACTGCTGGATCATACAGCTCCCCCAGAAAAAAAGGAAGAAAAAAAACTGACCCACGGAGCTGGAGCGCAGCTGCATGTCCGCATCTGGAGAGGAAAACGTACCATTGGAATGTGAAAGTCAGCGGTTTTGTCTGCAGCGACCCGAAAACCACCTTCAAGCGCGACTTCATCTAACTCGGTAAGATTATTACGCAGCTTTACGTCAACACACAACTTATTTATTCATATAGTTGTGATTGTCATGTCAAATCAGTGTTCCAAGACCTCATTGTATTGTTTCCGCCAACTAGGCAAAATTTAACCAGTTTAATAATTCATATTACCTACGACTGCAGGAGATTTAAGTTGAAGTCAGTTTCTTTTGTTCAGTAATGCTACAGACAGTGGTGGAGGGGTGAGGGTGGAGGTGGGGGGGTATTTGTGTTAATAGCAGGGTGCTTTTAGTGTTTTTACCCCCGTGCCTCTTTGCGTGCCTAAACATGTTTCACTATTGTGTTGTGTGCGCCGACAGAAAGCTCGGTTTCAAAGGCGCTGAGTGTTCAGACTTGCCGACCGTCTCTCCCTCCTCGGCTGTGCATTCAGGTGATGACTCACCTCTGGACGCTCGTCTCAGCATCTGTGCTGGTTCTGATGACGGCCGAACCGCTGAGCAGCCCAGAGGAAAATGAAAATGAGGTCCTGAAGATGGGGCCCAGCAGGAGCCAAGCCAGCGAAGTTGGTGACCCTCAGTTTAAAAGATTCGCACTTTTCTGGGCTTCAAGAAGCAAAGATGCTGGAAAACCTGTTGTAGCGAAAACTGTACATAGTACAGGCACCAAACCGTTGTTATTGATTCAGTCTGTTAAAATACCTTTGGTAGTTATCTAGGTGGCACTATAGTAAGAACATTTATGTTTAGGGTCATTGCCATGAAACTTAGAGCTGAGTGTTCTTTTTTTTTCACACATTGATTCGCTAAAAGCTCCCAAATCAAACCAACGATTTTCATCTATTTCCACCATAAAAATGTCTTACTTTTTTTAAAAAGCTGAAAAGTAAAGCCATGACAAATAATATGAGACAATTCATCCTTTTAGTAAAAAAAAAAAAGAAAAAAAAAACTTTTTATCTATGAGAGTTAAAGCCAGTGTATGTAGCAATTCCACATCTGACCAAATGGGGGTAACATATCACAACAACACTCACAAGGCGGCCCTAGCATAAAATAAAAGAAAGTTCAGCCTCTAGTGGGACAAAATGACATTAGAGGACAAGCTAGGCTGCCTCTGCTCTTTAGTGCACCTTTGTCCATGACTGTTTTGTGCCTCCATGTTGTCAGATGTGGTATTGATCGATAAAGTGACTTTAAAGGCTAATGACAATTATGATGAAAAGTTGTTATTTATGCTGACTTTACACTGAGCTTTTTAGAAGTGTTTTTAAAGCCACAAACCAATTTTCCACAGTCAGAAGAAAATGAAAATAAATCTGGTTGTAGTTGTGTAAATAGTGATCCTGCAACATTCCCAGGTGTGAGTCTAAGCTTTGAAATTCCTGTTTTATAGTCTTTAGGTCTGAGAGAGTTTCATGTCTTTGTCTTTTTAAACTCTTTCAGTAGTTTTTGCAAGTTTTTTAAGGTAAAGTCAGCATTGTACATCAATAATTTGAGTAGATGTGGTCCAAAGTTACTTAACAGCCTGTATCATGTGTAATAATCCAAACTTCATAAAGTTCATTATCAGTATTTGGTGCACCATCCTTGCATGCCAAATTTTGTGAAATGTTGCACATGTGAATGTTTCATGAAGCAGCAGAGCCAAAATCTGACTTCTGGTATAAACGGAAATTTGGTACACATGTGCAAAAAGTGGCTGATTAAACAGCCACTAACATTTCAAATGCCAATATTTGCAGATGTGCATGATCAATTTTTCATTCATGACAGCACCCAGGAGGAGTGCAACAAATTTGGAACAATTCGCCAGTCCTCCTGGGTGCAATAATTAATAAATACAGGTTTTTGCTTCTATATTGGGAGGCAACGGTGATAGAAATATTCTTCTATAATATTTTTAGTCCCTCAACATTTCATACAATTACAATCACATAAAAAGCATAGGAAAAAAGCCCGTTTTCACTGCTTCTGACAGTTGTTATGAAATTTAATGGATGAAAAGTTACCAAAAGAATTGTGATTTGTCACTGTTTCAAAGTTACAGGCCAAGGACACTTAAAGTCCTGGCCTTTTCTCTTCAGTTTTTGGGCCAGATTTAGTCAAATTTTACTTGAGATGAGCGTTTTAAAAGACAGTAATGGATTGCTACTATTGTTACTACTACTATTATTATATTATTATTATAAACTACTATTATTATCATATTTATATTATTATTGCTACTATTATCAATATGCTTGGATCCCAATGGCTGGAACTCGTGGCTTTATTTTTTTCTTTTCATATGCCTTCTTTTTTGGGGCCATGATGGCAAAAAAAAGTACTCAGTTTTTGTTCTCCCATCTTTTATGATCAGGTGATTGAAAATGAAATTAGAAACATAAGTGAAACTACGTTGAGCCACACTTCTACCACAAGTGAGTTTTCTGATTTTTTTTTCTCAAGTAGTGTTTATCACTTACCATTCATTTTCTACATACATGGTCCCCATCTTTTCTTCCACATTAGCAGCTCTACTGACTACTCCGGCTCCTGAAAGCTCCACGCTTGCTCCTGGGTGTCCAGGCAATCAGGTGATGCAGAAGAGTGGCTGTGGCTGTCCATCTGGAACGCTGAAGGACGGTGACAACTGCACCTGCCCTGTGGGGTTCACTCTGGGGGGAGCAGCTGAGTGTAAAGGTAGGACAAAGGCAGACTCAGAACGCCTAACCAAAGATTAAAGGGGATATTGTGCATGTTTATCACCTAATTCGAAGCCAAATATATGCTTTACGTAAATGATTGAAGGCATTTATCTGAAAAAGGAGTTGCATCAGCCACAAAGGACAAGCCTCTGGTTGACTCTGCTGGAGTCTGTTCTTTGTACAGTTTTGTACATTTCAGCACTGTGCAGTACATGACTAGAGTCAGATATATCTCTCTATTCGACAGATGTCGATGAATGTGAAGGAGAGGGATCAGGGCCATGCGGTCTCCATGCCAGCTGCACTAATACCCCCGGCTCTTACTCATGTGCCTGTCTCCGTGGTTACCTGATGGGCTCCGGAGGATGCCAGGGTTTGTCAGTTTCTTTGTGTGTGATGTGCTTTTTTTTTTTCTTCGCAGTGATTTAGTTATAGTGTGGTTATAACATATGTTTTCCTTATGGATTTTATAGATATAGATGAGTGTGCGCTGGCTGCAGTGACAGGCCTGCTGGCCTGTCCCGATGGAGCTGAATGCAGAAACACCGTGGGCTCCTTCACATGTTCATGTCCTGTGGGATATGTAAAGGCTTTAAATGGACAAGGCTGTGTAGGTAGGGTTGATGGGGGCACTGGCATCCATGACTATCCAACTATTAATCAGAAAGGGTTGAGCAGTTTTAAAAATAAAAATAGAGACTGATTTACTATGACTTAGTTGACTGTTTTTAGTCAACTTTATTTTATTTGGTAATGTAGACCTATTTTTTCATTTAAGACATGCACAATTAAAAAAAAATGATTGGAAATGACTTGTGATGGGGTAAAATAATGATGAAATGAGATAAAAGGGTTGTTATTTCAATCGGATGACATCAGCATGTGATTATAATGATGATATGATGCTAAAGCAGTGTCCATGAAAATGAGTCCATGAGTTTTTGAGGAGCATAGATGGGTGGAGGATCTCCGCAGTGTCAACAAGTGTGTGAGAAAACCATCGAAATTTTTAAAAAAATAATGTTCAAAGAAAGATTAGACAGGTTTTGCCTATTTCTTCTTCTGCAATACATAATGTCATTAATAAATCAAGAAATGTATAGAAATTTAAGGTGTAAAGGGCAAGGATGCAGGCCTAACTTGGTCACATGAGATCTACAATCTCTCTGACTGCACTGCACCCAGAACCGTCATGTATCAATAGCAGATATAACCACATGGGAAATTATTACTGTGATTACTGAAACATTTATCAAGCACTATAATACAAAGCTACAGGCACAAATGCCACATAAATTTTCAGTTTGCAAAAAAAAGAAGCCTTGTCTTAACCTTATCTAGATGTGGTGTCATTGTCTCTGGACTTAAAGGCCTCTGGGATGGAACATCTCACAGTAGAGATGTTGAGTGTTTTTGTTTTTTTGTTTTTTTTTAAAAAAAACTTTTTTCCACATCTTTAAATCTTTAAATTTTTAGAGCTGTTGATCTTTCTCCTCTGTAGATGTGGATGAGTGCAGCTTCGAGGAGAAATGTCGCCGTGAACTGGGAAACGTGTGTGTGAACACTCCGGGCAGCTTTCTGTGCCGGTGCCGGCCGGGCTTCAGAGCAGAAGCTCCTGCCTGCATCGGTAAACGCCTCTTTAAATATCACCGCATCAGGGTCAGACTCATGTTCAGAGTTGGACTAGCACTTTCATTTTTTTCTTTGTTTATTTATTTATTTTTTACACACAGTCATAGCATCTGCTGGCAGTACGGCACATTTTTAATGAATATAAAACTTCAGTCATCTGCTTTGCTGCTTGCATGCTTGTTCGTGTCATTGCCTGTGCCTCTTCTGTCATCAAATGAGACATTTCCTTTCTTGTCCAGTGAAAATGTTTCTATACATCCCCCATTTGCTTTCTTTTTGACATCTCTGCTTTGTTTTCACTGTGACGCTTCTGCACATTCCTTCACTGCTGCTCTGTAGGTCCCGTGTGTCCCGACTACACAGTGTGTCAAGGTACGAATCAACAGATCTTTGTTTGTGTGTTTGAAAACATGCATCTTCACTGAAACTGCCCCCACCATTTAACCACAATTATGATTTCTTAAGGAGCTGTGATTCGACTTGTGAATGCTGAGTATGAAAAAAAAAAGAATGGATAATCTGAGTAAAGAAAATACTTTTGTACTTTTATATTTTTTTTGTCACAGATGTAGATGAATGTGTGGAAGATCCTGTGGTGTGCGATGGTCAGGGTGTGTGTGAAAACACGCTCGGGAGCTACAAGTGTGTTTGTCGACCAGGTTACCAGGGAAACGGCACACACTGTGAAGGTAAGCAATTAATACTTACATCCCTCTGTGGAAAACTGCCAGCGACAGGGTCAGCTTCCATGTGTGCACACGTTTTAATGCTCACAGTTATGCTTTCCATTAAAATTAACCAGGAGGAAGACTTTTTATGTGATTTTTTTTTTTTTGAAGTGACTTTGCAAAAATCACATTCTCTCTCCAGACGAGAATGAGTGCGCATCAGGTGGTCACGGGTGCGACACCAACGCCCGGTGCGGCAACATCATTGGCTCGTATTTCTGCCAGTGTTACCAGGGCTTTAACGGGGATGGGCACTCCTGTTTTGGTGAGTGTTGGCTGTCGTTTGTTTGTGCTTCCCTCCAGCAACACATATTAAATTGTCGTCAGTAGTTCCAGACCACCAGCCCTTCGAGGTTGTCTGTGTTTGCAGACATTGACGAGTGCCGTGTGAACAACGGCCACTGCGAACACAACTGCACTAATGAGGTTGGAGGGTACACCTGCCAGTGTGCCTCAGGTTACCAGCTGGACAAGGATGGACACAACTGCACAGGTAACACACCCGCCGAGAAAAGGAGACCAAACAGGAGGTCATCTAATGTTCTGGTATCGGAAAAATAGTTTTTGGATATATTAAATCTGTTTAATCTACATTTATTCTGTTTAAAATGTTTCAAATAGCTGACAGTGCTTGCTAAAGTTATTTTTTTCTCCTGTAGATGACATTTTCGTGCATTTCTCAAAAGTACATTTAGTAACATTTCAAAATCTTAATCTCCCATCATGTCACACAATAAGCAGGTCATGACTAGACATGCAGCTGTAATGTGGCTGCAGTCAAATGTTCATCCTGTCATCTCTCATCCTCTGAATCACATTCACATTGTCCCTCTGAGGCGTCCTTTCTTCATTCATTCCAGTAGCATGAGCTTCTGCTTGTGAAAAATAAAGGCACTTTTGACACATCCATATCCAGATTTACTTTTCCCTAAATTTCAGATGTTGTGGCACCAATCCTGTGTGTGAGGTAGTAGCTGGTGATTAATGTTTTGAAAGTTGAGAAACACTGAATATAAGAAGTTAATTACCAAACACGTGTTTATGAAGAAACTAGAACAACAAATCCTTGTGCCAACTTGTCACTGTAGTCCATAACTTGTTCCTGGAGTGGGATTCCATGCTTTGGTTCAAGCGAGCTGCACTCAGGTGGCGCAGCTTTGCTGAAATATGTACAAAATTGAGTCATCAATAGCACTAGTGACTGAGTGAGGTCTAATGGGGCATCTAACACTACTTGTGCCGTGTCAAAAGTGTCATCCAAATGTCTCTGACCCCACAGATGTGGATGAGTGTCGGGCTCTAAACGGGACCTGTGATCACATTTGCATCAACACTCTGGGCTCTTTCCAGTGTTCCTGCAGGCCGGGGTACCAGCTGCACATTGATGGCCGCACCTGCGTGGGTCAGTCACTCACAGATACTCACTCACGTCATACTGTAGTTTGTGTGCTCATTTTCAGCCATTTAAACTAATTAAGTGTCACTAATGTGCCAGAATGCATAATGGTACTGCTATGAATGTGTTATCTCTGTGTTATTTTTTTTTGTTTTATTTGCATATGCATATTTTTTGGCTGGACGTAAGTGGGAGTCCTGCTGGGATGTTTAGAAAGATAAGTGAGATGAGAAAGCCTGACTTACAAGTCTGTGGCACTCACAAGGGAGAAACAAGTGCCTAAAAGAGAAAAGACGTTAACCATGTTTTTCTGTGTATCTCTGTGTGGACGTAGACATTGATGAATGCAAACTTCAGAATGGTGGATGCTCTCACACTTGCACCAACTCTCCAGGAGGATACGTCTGCCACTGCCCACCTCCCCTGCTGTTAGACACAGACAACCTCAGATGCACCAGTACGTTCCTCAGCACACCACTGGCACTACATTATTGTGTGTGTTTGACCTGGCCAGGACACTCATTCACTTCATGAAAATTCTCTTTGGGACCCTTCCCATTCCTAACCATTACACCGGTACAAAACGTACCGAACTGATCGCAACAGGGCTTTATGTGAGGATTCATCCAAAAGTCACACTTCCAAACAAACAAGATGGCTGCAGGACTGCGAATAGTACCTCGGATTAACATGTTTTTCCTGTAAACCTGACAACAGTCATTCACCAGCATCTTTACTCCACTACATGCCACTTTGGATATATTTTGTTGATACTGATCTTATTGTTGCTCTTCCTAAGTCACGTGCTTCATTTCTCTGATTGGTTATATCAAAGATGCCCAGAGGAAGTTTCTCTTGCCTTTATTGGTCATGTTTCCTGGAAATCAAAATTTAAATGCAGAGTACGCAGACGAATTCTTTGAATTGAAAAGGGACAAAGTTCTGGCCAGGCTAGTGTGTTAAACAAAAGAAAAAGAAAAAAATGAAACCAGATTTCTGATAAATTGGTACAAAAAAATAATTGGGAATAATCACCTACATTATGTCATTATCAAACCATGTCCCAACTTTAACAGCTCTGTGAAATAAGGGTTGCAACCAAATACTCTCATTTGCGTTCATTTGCAATTTCAGAATAAAGGTATTCAATCTACAATTAAATAAGACAAAAAAGAATAAAACTACAAATGTCATAATTTAGGGGCTGGGGTGACAGAGGTTAAGGGAATTTTACTTGTTAATGACAGATGGATTCATCCTTCTCTTGATCATCCCATCTAGATGGAGATATGATGCTTCTACATTAAAAAAAAAACAAACTTCAATCACTCGGTTATAAAGCTTCATTACAAAAATGATGTTTTAGTCCTTTGCGCCTTTAAAATTTGACTGTTCTGTGTAGGAATAGTACTTTTTAATTCTGTATTTTATGTACTGCTGTTTATCTGACCAATAACTGGTTTGTTTTTATTAACTCGTTGAGCAAAATTGATTCCCATTTTGAGCAATAAAGAATATTGATTTATTTGCAATCAGAACCATTTCGCAATATGTAAATGTTCAGTTCAGTTCCTCTTCATGTGAGCAGATGTTACATCCTGCAAGTGGAGAAACGGTGGATGTGAGCACCTATGTACGATGAGGGCGGAGGGCCGTATCCAGTGTAGCTGTGGAGCAGGCTGGCAGCTGGGTGAAGACACAAGGAGCTGCGTTGGTGAGACTTGCTCCTACTCTTCACTGCCACTTCAAACTTTTATTGATGAGTGGCTCTTTATTCACCCTGGTGGCGCTCCAATGTTAGGATCAATCTGGAAAGGTACAGCTGGTGATGTTTTATAGAGTCATATTTATGGAGGAACGTGTGTTGGGCCATTTGATTTAAATCACTTTGAATTTCAAAATAATACTTCCATCTGCAGAAGGCATCATCCAAATATTATTTTGTAAACATTTATTGATGCAAGCTTTCAAATAAAAACAGTAAAGCAGGAAAGGTTTTTTTTAGAGATATCATCAAATCCCTGTTTGTTTGGAATTTGTCAGTCTTAAGGGGTTTATCAAAACAAATTAAATTAGCAGGGTATAAAAAAGATCCACTGACTCAACGCTCCATCTGCAGACAGATTTTCTACTTCTGCAAATATTAGATATTCTGACCATCAACGTAATTCCCACAGAAACATGGGAGACCTGTCTCTTCCCTTGTTCAAAATCCCATGAAGTCACTTTTTTTTCCTCTACCAAAGGACCCTAACTCTCCATCCTGTTCACCCCTCTAAGCCTAACTCCTAACCCCCCCACCCCCCCCCCACCCCCCCCTTCTTTGTTCAGTTGTGCCATTTGTAAGATCTTGATTTGCTTTTTTCCCAGCTTTCTGTTGTAGATCTGCTGCTGTGTTTGGAATCATTCAGTGCATTTATGTAGACAATGTATAACAAAAACTACTTGCACACACATATGTAAACACAGTTATTAAATACTGGCCTGTGAGAACATGGGGGAGTTCAGTCTCCTTTTAAATGTCAAAACAGTTTTAACTGATCTCAGGTCAGGAGGATGTTTTTTAACAGTCACTGAAATAACTCTTGGCAGACTTGGACCTACTTCTTTGACCAGACCTGCACCTGATGACCTGAGACGCCTGATCAGGTTATAAACAGTGAGCAAGTCAGACATATGCCATTAGGAGCTTTATGGACTATTAGCAGGATTTTAAATGTGATTCTGTGTTGAACTGGGAGTCTGTGAAGGGACTTCAGCACTAATATGTTTGTGTAAGAACTCAGTCTGCAGCCGTCTGAATAAGCTGAAATCAGCCTGATTGATTGTTTGTATAATCCTGTAACAAGGGTCTTGCAGTTGTCTGACCTGACTGACATGAATGCATGACAACTCAGAGTCAGCCTAATACATGTATATATATATATGTATATGTGTGTGTGTGTATATATATATATGTGTGTGTGTGTATGTGTATATATATATGTGTGTGTGTGTATG
>JAOWBL010000443.1:0-10538 GCA_028564865.1 Zenarchopterus dispar | reverse complement strand
CAGAAACGTCCACTTCTGACACTCCTGCTGACAACCCCACGGAAACGTCCACCTCTGACACTCCTGCTGGAAACCCCGCGGAAACGTCCACCTCTGACACTCCTGCTGGAAACCCCACGGAAACATCCACTTCTGACACTCCTGCTGGAAACCCCACGGAAACGTCCACCTCTGACACTCCTGCTGGCAACCCCACGGAAACGTCCACTTCTGACACTCCTGCTGGCAACCCCACGGAAACGTCCACTTCTGACACTCCTGCTGGCAACCCCATGGAAACATCCACTTCTGAAGCCTCTGAGCCGGATCGCAGCGACAAACCTAAGAAAGATGAACATGAAGAGGAAGACACACAAAAGGGTCAGGTTGTGGAGGCGGCAGCTGTCAATCACTACAGTGTGGTGAAGGAGGAAACTGAAGAGAAAAGCAGAGAAGATGCTAGAAAGTACCAAAAGGAAGGGCCTGCTGTAGAAAATCAGTTAAACAAGGAGGAGGTGACAAAGCCAAAGTTTTTGACAAAGTTTGATCTCGTTCGCAGTCACATGCCGGGTGATGTAAGAGCGAGTCAGGGCAAACAGAAGGAGACTTCAGCATTTAATCAGGAACAGAAACTGAAAAGCACTAACGCAACACCTAGAAAACACAAGCAAGAGAGAGAGGTGAGCGGAGACATGGTCAACAAAAAAATGAAGACGGGTGATGAACATTCAGACAGAAGAAATAAGGATGTGGCCGACGATGGAGGTGATAATAGTGATGCACGTCCACCCTCTGGAAGATTAGACCCACACAGCACAGACGGATTTAAAGATCAGACATCAAGAAAAAATTCTAATCATCTTCTTGTAATAGAAAGAGAATGTCAATCCATCTGTTATCAATACCAGCTGAATCCAATTTCTGGGTCACCGGGGTCTGCTGGAGTCAATCCCAGCCCACAGCAGGTGATGGGCAGGGGTCGCCAGTCCATCTCAGAAGAAAGATATGTAGTGAAAAAATATTTGATCCTTAGGAAAGGTTGTGCAGAAACAACAGAATGTGGTGATAATCAGAGAAGCAAACAAAATGTTGAGGAAGAACCCAAAAAGGATGCCAGTGACAAGTTAGCTCACTGTCTTCCTTCAGCTTGTTCTCATGGGCTGAATGGACATGAGAAAGATGACAGAAGTGTGCAAACAAGAGGAGAATCAGAAAGTAGTCATGTTCCGAAAATAACTTCACGATTTGAACGCTTAAATGACTCAAGATCTGGTAACCTCAGTGAAAGAGTCGTCCACCAGGTGAAGGGATGTCCCACAACACAGATCCGTCTTCAGAGGGGCGTCAACGCAGAAACGTCACAGGTAGAAGAAGTAGGGGGAACAGCGCAATGTGCTCAAAAGGCAGGTCATGTTGAGTCTTTGTCACATGACTTTAAAAAAATGGGTTTGAAGGACTCGTCAGGACCGCAGGGACAGAGGGACAAAGACAGAAATGGAAAAATAGAAAACATTACAGAGGGAGAGAGGTTGACAGAGTTGAATTCTGGGAGCACAGCCCAAGTCTCACCTCCGACACAAGTACAAGACGTGACGGACGAGCCTCATCCATCTGATGGAGGAAGAGGTGTTTGGAGTTTAATTAATAGTTTCTGGGCTAAATCTTAGGGAATCAGAGTTTGGGGACAGAAAGAGACGAACAGCAACCTCAGACAGATGTTTATATAAAATGTTTCTAATATCTCGTTTTGTTTTTTTGTTTTTAACTCATCCTGCACTCGTCAGAGCTGTATACTGTAGATATTTACAAGGGAACTGTAATTAAAGCCTGTTGGAAAACAATGTGAGTGTTAAATATTTTATATGACTTCTCTTTCTCTTTGATTTATTTATCAGACTGTTATGAACTCTCTCTGTAATAAGATGCCGGTCTCAGCGTTGTGTATTTAAAAGTGAAAGTATAATCAAGCTCTGTGGTGTTTTGATTAATACTGGAACTCCACTATGACATATTTCACCTCTGGGATGTTTTTGAGGCCTTGCTCATGTAGGGTGTAAACTATGATATGAGCAGAAGAAACCAAACCAAACCAAAGACAATGCAATCAATTCCGACCTAAAAGATAGATATGTATGGGTTTTTTCCCTTATTTCAGAATAAAAGGGTTCAGTCATTATACGCTGTTGTCACTGGCACAGATTTATTATCCTGCTGTCACACTTGGGAGCAGAGATCACTACAGAGGATCCCACTTATAAAGTCATTGTTTATGACTGCCGCTTTCAAGCTTCTCCAGGTGACTTTCACATTTGTTTTACACAAACTCAGCAGGTTTATCCACACCTGACATGGACTCAGATTCCAGGAAATATCTTTAAAACACTCAACCAGATTAATTATCTCAAATATTTGTTTAAAAGTCATCTTGTAATGTCTCACTTTCTCTGCGATTTAGATTACTTAGACAAATTGGATTTACCATTTTTGTTCCTCAGCACTTATTTCCCCTAAGATGGAAAAATAATTCATGTAAAATTATGGTGTAAAATGCATTTCCTGCGTGCAGTTCATATAAGCCTGAGTTTTTGAATGGATTTTGTTTTGTTTTGCTTTATTTTTGACATCAGGTTTGTATTTCAGTTCTATGTGGATAATATGATACCTGAGGGGGAAAAAAACTGTTTATCCAAACAATAAACCTAATACTACAGAAAAAGTTAAATATTGTATAAACTGGAAAAAAAAGACAGACTGCAAAAAACATTCAAAAGCAGAAACACAATTCTGCTAAAAACCGTACAAGAGGAACATAACCAGATGCTAAATGAATCATGGGGTAACACAGGGAGACCATTGGACAAAGCTTTGCCACCAGTAACCCCAGGAAAATGTGGAATGCCACATAAAATAACCACAAACATGAAATGTACCTCAGTCAGCAAAATATCAGCAGTACAAAACCTACATTCAGCCAGGAAACTGAATGACTTATTACGACCAAAGCTCAGAGCAGGCTGTATCGTTGATTGATCTCCACATTGCTAAATTGCTCTTCAAAAATGCTTTTGCATAAATGACCACAGGGTCAGGTAGGACCTCTGCTCTCCTCTTAAAGACTTGTGCAGAGAAGCTTCTGTCAGCCTGCTTTCTCATCTTTTTGTGAACTCTGGCTCATTTCTGTCCTTGTGGAAGAAATCTGCAATTATTCTGGCTCCTAAGAAGTCGGGTCCTAAATGTGACCATGTCTGATCCAAAGAGCTAACATCTATTACAACGAAGCGCTTCGGGGAGGTGAAGGTGACACAGCTGAGGAAGGAGGTGGATGCTATTTTAGATCTTCAGCTGCCCATAAACAAAGTCATGGCACAAATAGTGCACCAGAAGAATCTTTGAAAGACCTGGCCTCGCTGCAGCCTCTCTACAAACATCTACCATCAGACAGGAAGAGAAAATAGTGTCGGACCTCAGTCACATCCTAGTTTCAGCTTTTGGCAGAGGATTTGGGGTCACCAGGAGTGGTTCGACATTTATTGAGGGAAGACTTTATCCCATTTATCATCCACCTAGTACACAGAGTTCATGTAATAGGAGGGATACCAGAACTTGGCAGTATTCAGTCAAAGACTTAGAGCTTGAAATATTTTCTTTGAAACCTGTAGTCCAAGTTTGTTGGAAGTCTCTTAATATGAGCATCAGAATGAGAGAAACCTCTACTCAAAATCTAAGAAAACAATAACCTACTTTGAACTATTGCAGGAGACACAAGCTGCAGCTGTAGGTGTAGAGGGTTAACCCCCTCTGATCACACCCATTTCATCCTGTCCCTATTCAGAAATTCTGGCACAGATCAGCTCAGGAAAGGTGCAGTAAACTTTGAGTCTTCCTGTGGTGTAACGGCCACTGAAAACCCCTGAAGTTTTTCTGTGATGGCTTTCAGTTTCTCTCTTAAAATCACAATATGTCACATATATGCAGAACTCTGGTCTGTCCTGGATTTTAAGGATTCTAATAAAGTAATAATTTCAACATATTATTGAAACAAAACATTTTATTTCAGTACATTTCAATAAAATGTGTGTTTTAATGAAATTTAATTAAGGAATACACGGAGTATACCCTTAAATCATTCATTTTATCTATTTTCTTTAAAGTGGCTCTATTTGGTAATGCCACTTCTGACCACATGAGGGCGCACAGAGCTACTGTCAATACTATACTAAAGAATGGGCATAATCCAGCCAGATGGAAAAAATGCATGTCAGTCAGACTGGAATGAAAAGATGACAAATTTTTCTTCTGATATGTCTGATAACTAGTTATGAACTGCTACACTATTTTTGCACTGCAGTTTTTTTGTTTATTTATTTATTTACCTTTCCTTTCACTTTTTTTCTGTTGCTTTTTTTAAAAAGTAAGAGAAGCCAAACAGACCAGAGTTTTCTTCTGAACCTACGTGATTTCTTGTAATTTTAAAAGAGAAACTGAAAGCCTTTACACAAAAAACTTCAGGGGTTTCCAGTGGCTGTTACACCACAGGGAGACTTGCTGTTTACTGCGCCTTTCCTGAGCTGAAAGCGACAAGCTGAAAAAGATGCAATCAGAGTTACCAGAAGTTATCTTCAAAGTGCTGCATGAACTTTGGGGGTAATCCCAAAAGTTAGGGCTAGTCTTTACTGCAATAATTCAAGGTAGATCATTGTTTTTGTTTGGTTTTTTTGGGTGGGGTTTCTGAGGTTAGACAGTTTACAGTAGATTATAGGCTGTCAAAAAGTCTAAAGCTGAAGACTCATCCATATGCTTAACAAGTCAAAAAGTGCTGTTTTATCAAATGTTGTTTTATTTTTCGAAGCCTGCAGGCTGAATGTGATTTTGTTCTTCAAGAGCCTCCTTAACGTTCAGTTGCTTCATACTGTCTTTATCATTTCTGATTGGCAAGTGTTAAGACAACACAGTTAAAGTTTAAAGTTGTAAAAAGTGTCAGGACTTCCACAGATGTGCCTGAGTCTAGCAACACTGTTTAAGTGTCTTCTTCCTCTGTTTAACAGGACGTGGCAGCTGCCTGGGTGAGGTGAAATTTAACAAATTTTGCTTTCACTTTGCTCACAGAGTCACAACCTAATGATAAGTCTGTTTTGTTTTTCAACTGATGATGTAGAGGGCAAAAATATTCAAGACAAAACTTTCCTTTCTGAAGGATCGTGTGAAACTCCACATCTGTTTTGGATGACAGGTGAACAGAAGAAAACTAATCATGAAGTTGATCGTGAAAATCACCCAGCACTGTCTTTAGATCAGTTTATAGCCAAACTAATTTAATTAAAGCTTTATTGGGGGTCAAGGTTTGGTGCTTAATCCTTCAGATTCTTGTAGCTTCAGATTGATTATTAAGGAGGAATAGTTTATGATAAACATAACTTTTTTTCATGCAAACAACATATTTTTAAATCAATCACTGATATTAATTGTAACAAAAGACAGCAAATAGAGCACATAAGACTTGAAGCAGAAAGTTTGTTTTATTCAAACAAAATCTTCAAAAACTATTCTTTACAAGATCAGAACTGAAAATGACCTGAAACACTGAGGTCAGGTGAAGACAGAAAGACAGAAAGTCTTCCAACATTTGTTTCATTAGTCCAGAGCACATCTTTCATCCTTCATCTTCACCTTAGATCAGTGTTAGGACGTGCGCACTGGCATCATCGTCTTATTTCATATTTTCAGATCATATTAAGGTTCAGGATTTCTGTCAAACTTTTCAAACATTTAGGACTCAGTGCTCAGATGAGCCTTTATTTGCCAAAATTGATATAGAAAGACTGTTACGTCCAGACTGTACCTAACTAAAAAGAAAGCAATCTTAGAAAAATAAAAGAAGACTATTAGTTAAAATATTTGTGCAAGATTCTTTCCACAGAAATGATCATGTCTTTTCTGTTCAGCATAATTTATATGGCAGTATTTAGCTCTTGGGAACAGAAGAGACCTGCATCATCATCAACATTATTAAAGATGAACAGTTTGTCATAAACATAATTAATTTATCAGTGTAATAAAAGACAGCAAAAAGAGTGGAAAGACTTGAAGCAGCCAAAGTCAGAAGATGATGGTGTCTCCCCCTCTGCATCTGTCAAGCTGCCATTCCTCCATCCAGAGACATCACCATCTGGATCACAGACTTGTGGCCGATGCCGTAGTCAGGCAGAAGTTTGGAGTCATCATCCAGTCTCTTGTTTTCAAAGCTCAGCTTCACATGAGACATTATGAGTCCTATTCAGTCACAAATAAACACACCCACACAGAGGAGAGAGAAACAGAAAGTAAAAACATGCTCATTTGATGTGAAAGGTAAGATCTTTTCTAAACATGACCAAAACAACTCCGGTGTCTATTTGTTATATGGTGAAATCAATGTCAAAGTCCAAAAGATCAGGTAAACTATTTCTGTACTTAAGTAAGCTGCATCAACATGTTGTATGCCTTTAACCCTTTATCTAAGATCATGTCAAAAAAAAAAGTTTAAAGAAGTGAATATTGTTAACTGGTTAGGCCAAGCATGTTTGGTTATATCAAGCGTTGGACCGACGCTGCACAAAAGGACAATATAACACAGTCACTTAGAGGTCCTATACAGTCACAAATAAACATACCCACCCAGAGGAGAGAGAAACAGAAAGTAAAAACATGCTCATTTGATTACTAGAAACCCTATGATTCAATGCTGCATACATGGATCCTGGAATGCCTGAAGGTGTACAAGGTCAACAACACTCTAAGAGCCTTGGTTGTAAAGTCAGCGACCATATGGCAGACCACCCTTGAGGCCAACTTCAAGCCAGTTGCTCAAGTCTCCATCAAATGTGGCATAGACCAAGGAGATGTTCTGTCCCCACTGCTGTTCGGCATAGGCTTTAACCCCCTCAGCCAATAATTCAATAAGACTGGCTATGGATACCGACTTAAGAAAGTATCTGTAAAGAGTAAGACAAATCCTGAGAAGTCAGCTCAATGGCAAGAACAAGATCTGGACAATTAACAGCTACACCCTGCCAGTAATCAGATACCCCGCTGGGATAATGAGTTGCCCAAAGGAGGAAGTTCAGTCCACAGATGTCAAGACACGGAAGATTCCACCCCAAATCCAGTACTCAGAGACTGAGCGCAAAGAGGGAGGCTGAGGACTAGTGAGCATCAGGGCCACTATTCAAGGTGAACTTTCCAATCTCAGCGAATACATCAGGAAACTGGCGCCCCTACAGAAGAAGCACTTACTGAATGTCTCAGGCAGTGGAAACTAAAAAAGGAGGAGTTGGAGGAACCATCATGGGAAGAAAAGCCCCTCCATGGGATGTACCATCGGCGGATAGGTGAAGTGGCGGATATGAACAAGACATACCAATGGCTAGAAAGGGCTGGACTGAAGGACAGCACAGAGGCACTAATCATGGTAGCACAGGAGAAAGCCTTAAGCACCAGAGCAACACAGGCCCAGATCTACCATACTCAACAAGATCCCAGATGCGGGCTGTGCAAACAGGCCCCTGAAACAGTCCAACACCTAAGAGCAGGGAGTAAGATACTGGCAGGAAAAGAATACATGAAAAATAACCTAGTAGCCAGTATAGTGTAAATAAATATCTGTGTGGACTGGAGACCCCAAAGTCACAATGGGAAACACCTCCCAAGGTGGTGGAGAATGAGAGAGCTAAGATCCCGTGGGACTTTCATGGGACATACCTGGATATATATCCAGGTATGTATGTGTGTGTGTATTTCTTTTTTTTTTTTTTCATTATTTTTGTCTTTTTTACCTGAAGGTCCAGGGAACTTCTCTGCTATTTTTTCCTTCAGCTGCAGCACAGACATCTGTAGCATCTCTTTCCCATTTTGGCCACCCTCGATCACCATCTGCTCTCGTTTGAACCCATACACAATTAATTGGGCTACCACTGGAGAGGGGCTTCGGTCTTGTTGGTTTTCAAAACTGTGAAGTGCTCCTCTTCCATGCAGGTTTGCTGTCTTCTATAAAATGAAGGTAAAAAGACATCACAGAATCTTTTTGAGCAAAAGCAAAGGAAAAAGTGACTGGATTTTAAATAAATTAGTTATGTGATGTTATTAAAGTTTAAAGTTGGATCTTGGTTTCGTAAAGGCATTTAACTTTTAGGATTGCATCCGTTTTTTATGATCAGTCTCCCAAACATATTTGGACAAAGTGACATAAATATAACATTAATTTTAACAACTGGATGAAAGGCGTTTGCAGTCCATAACTGCCTGAAGTCTGAAGCTGTGGTTCTGATTTGCACATAGTTGTAAAACCTCTGTGTTTACATTCATAAAGACATCTCTTAGTTGTCGAGGAAGATTCCAGTCTGGAATATCAGTGTTTGTTGTTATATCACGTACACAACATTTGTTCTTTTTCGTCAGCCATCCTTGAAACAGTTTAAGACAGACACTATAAAGCTTTTCAGTGAAATTGTGAATCTGTTCACCTTAACATAAAGCCTACCTCTGAAGCTCCAGGACTGGTCACATTGCTCAAAATGTTCTCCGAGCGCTGAGCACCATCACTCTGCAAGGAGTCTTGAGGGTGTGTGAAAAAGGGAGAACACAAAATTTACAAATAATAATTAATACATGGTACTATAAAAAAAAATCCTGTTCCCATTTAGTTGATGGTTGGAATATTAAGGAATTATTGACGGAAGGAATTAATAAAGTTGATAGTTTTTGAAAAGCAGTATTGACAAAGTCTGTAAGTACAGGAGAATATCATGAGCATATACACTAATCTTGTGGGTTGCATTCCCAGTCTTGAATCCTAAAATATTTTTTTTACTGTTTTTGACTTATGGCAGCTGCAAGAGATTCTATAAAGATTGCAAACAGAGATGGAGAAAGTGGGCATCCTTGCCTTGTACCCCTGTGTAAACCGAAGCACGGTAATATTAACCAATTTGAGGTGGCTGCTGTCGTCGATGTGTAAAGAATGCTTAACTGATGAATAAATGATTCAGCAAAGGCAAATTGTTCAAGTGTTCAAAATAGAAATGACCGATTAGCTTTATCCCATGCTTCTTCAGCTCCAATGAAAATGTGACTGTTAGAGCGTTTGTTTGCTATGAATGATGAATTAAATTAAATACTCTGCACAGGTTATTGGAGGAGTGGCTGCCTTTGATGAAGCCTGTCTGGACTGGGTGGATGATAAGTGGAGTTAACTCAATATGTGTTCTGATTAAAGACTTGAAATCTTCACACTGGATATATATGTATATGGAGAGTATGGAGAAATAAACATCATCAGCTGTAAAACATAATCTGTTGTTTAAAAAGAAAAAAATAAAGCCAGATTAATCAATTGTAAACATTGTGTGTGAATCGAATTTTTTTTAGGCTGCAGTAGTTTTTAGGGTTAGATGGAGATGGATGACTGGCTGTGGCGACCCCTGAAGGGAGCAGCCAAAAGGAGAAGAAGAAGAATCGTTTTTAAAGCCAAGCTCAACTAACTTTTCTGAGAACAACTCTCTTCCTGAAGTCTGAAGGAAACACTTATCGTGTCCTACCGCTTGTGATGTCCAGCGTCTTTGGGATGTTATCGGTGTAGGCTGTGTGGGTCTCCAAGTCCTGAATGTGCTCATGAGATTCAGCACCGCCGCTGTGCCAAAGAAAAGTAAACACAATCTGAAATGAGTGACAGATATTTACAGTGAACAGAATAAACTCTATTCTGCTGGATTAAACATTACATTGAACCTGCATGACAAACCTTTTTAGTGGTCCTGTGACATTTTTGGTGAATGTCTCGCCTGGAAGGGTGTAGGGAAATATTCAGTACTACAATCATCAATTATATATTGCAGGGCTGTTTTTAAACATGTTGTGATTAACAGAGGAAACAGCTTTTAAATCGAACCTGTATAGTGCAAGTATGCACAGGAAGGCATTTTCCCACAGACGTCACCAGCCGTGTATTTTCTACAAATGATGAGTTGGATCATTAGACAAGAAGAGATGCAGGAGGGGGTAATAAAAACATGCGTGGACCTACCTTCAAATGGATGACTGCTGATTCTAAGAGTGGAAACCCAACTTTCACTTCTAACGTCTCAGAAAACAGGTCCGGAGTATTTATGCGGTCTGAGGTCTGGATACTTTCTTTTTCGCTTTAGGCCACACCCACTTCTGTGATAAATTCCTATTTTGCAGAGAAAATGTATACAGAAGCTCAGTCGACATTACAAACTTTGCTTGCAAGTAAATAAGTTATATTTGTGTGAGTTTTCTTGAATTTCAGTTTTCAGAATAATTATCATAGTGAACATAATAAGGTATCTTTGTCAGACTTTACAAGTTTGAACAAAAAACAAACTATGATTTAATAACTACTTAGACATCACATAGCGTTTAATGTGTGCTGAAGGTATTATTATGGTCTGCATATCAGCTGTTGCATCATATTAAACACATCTTACAAATGTATGTATGTATGTATGTATGTATGTATGTATGTATGTATGTATGTATGTATGTATGTATGTATGTATGTATGT
>JAOWBL010000442.1:0-17563 GCA_028564865.1 Zenarchopterus dispar | reverse complement strand
TATATATATATATATATATATATATATATATATATATATATATATATATATATTTAGAAGCAGTGGTTGCAGTGGTTGCAGTTGAGGATCTGAAAGTTTTTTTACTTCTGCATTGCCTTCAACCCTGAAGTAATTTGTGCTTGGATACAAGTTAGTTGTATCATGAGGTTAAATAATTTCATAAACAAAATGAGACATGTCTTTCAAGATACTTATTGTCTGAATATATAGCTGTGTTTGTGCCCATTCAGTCAGAAAATTAATGAAATAATAATAATAATAATAATAAAAACGGGGGAAAATGAATGAAATTGGCTGTATTGACTCCACAGGCTAAATCTGGAAAGCGTGGCAGTCAACACAGCTTTGAAAGTAGTTTCAGATTCATAGTTTACCTTTGGGCTGTTGGCAAAAGGGTCACTTGCTGAATCACAAATTCATAACAGGAGCTAAATTTAGCTTTGCATATTTCCTGAATTCGTGCTTGTTGTGACCAAGTGCGAACCATCTAACTTCCGGATAGAGGCTCACGGGGAACTGAGATTCGTTGCAGTTCCTCGACTGACCGCTAGAGGGAGGCTCCAAAAGAAAGTCAGTCTCCATTAACTCCCATGTTAAGATGTCTGACTTTAGAGCAGAAATATTTACAGCCTGGTTCAAAAAACTGTTTTGACCTTAATAGTTCAATTTCAAATCAATGACAACTCTGAGGGGACTAATTTATTTTGAACCATGCCAGGAGAGTTTATATAAAGCATTAAAATGTGTTTCTAATATGACTGAACATGTCAACATGTTAAACGATATATTGTACTGTAAAAGTCTGCCAGCAACTCTGCAGATATTTCAGCAGGAGCCACTGAAGGAGCTAATACCAAAGCTAACTTTGATTGATATACGGGCCGGTGTTCCCATTGGCTTGATGTACAGCATGGCTGAGCCCCATACAAGAAAATAGGCTTCAAAACCATTCTTCAGAAACCAATGGGTCATGTGACTTTATTCATTGTTTTTTGTTTGTTTGTTTGTTTGTTTTACAGTCTATGGTTGTGACACTGCAATCACATTTCCTTATGTTTCTGATCAGTAATTTTACGTCTTCTGCTCAATTAATTCTTGTCAGAACCTCCACAATCTCTAACATAAATGTGAAACTTCTCCCTCTGGTGTTTTTCAAAGCATCATTTGCCTTGTGTGAACTGGAAAATATAAACTCTTCGGGCAGATTTGGGAGATAACTTACACATTGTGCTAGCATCGAGTGCTAGCGAGCACAGAATAAATAGCTAATATGCTTTTGAAAATGAAAATTTCTATTTGTTGTTTGACAGTGTGGTAAAATCATATAGACTGAAAGGGTAGGCTGTTAAAGCTTAAATAAGTTTTTTCTCCTGTGGTAGCAAGTACGTGACATTAGCAATGTTAGCATTTGCATCAAACTGACTCATCTATAACAAACAATACCTCCATGTGTTGAACGCTGGTGGCATCTAATGTATTTATCTGGAAACGAGGTCTTAAGACTGAGCGCAGGTTAAACTGCAAATGTTGTTTCAACATGTCCTCATTAAATCTTTTAAAAATAGAGTGTAAGTTAATGTGAAATGCCTTGAGTCTGCCTCTAGAAATTCTCACCAGTGCAACTGACCCCAAGTGAATAAAATTAATTCAATTTCTAGGCTTGTTTCTTCTTGACAGTATTTAATTTTTTACCAGTTTTATACCAAATTTGTGCTTCTACAGAAACTAAAATCCCTGCTGCTAAATATGACATATACATGTTTATGTAGTTCAATAGGAACTGATGCTGCATATGACATTTTATTTTTATTCCAAAATACCACATATACAGTAGGACTGCTTGGAATTGAGTTGTGCTACCTTGGTTATAATACAAAATAGAAATTCATTAAAATGCTAATGTGTAGGAGCTGCAGCATTCAAATTGCATCATTTGTCAGTCAACTAGTGTATAATATGTAATTACTTGGGAGAAATACATTTAATTTGGAGTTAATAAAAAATAAAGCATCTGTTTGACACTTGGTAGTGAATTTGCAATTAAAAAGCTTATCGGTGGAGCTAATTAAAACTGTGACATAGTTATAGAGAAGGCAGAAAAACACTGACATACGTGGCTGATTTGGAAAGTCCACATGGATGAACGGGACAGAAAATAAAACATTATTTTCAACAACATACATGAGATTGAATTTGAATAAAAGTCCACCTCATAAAAAGCATGGAGGCTGTGGGTTTTATGCCATCTTTCATTTGGACCCTCTAGTTTCAAGCTCCAAACACCAACATTATCAAAAGTTTTCACTAATTGCAATATCCTGGTCTGCTGGCCTAAAGACAAAAAAAAATCCTTGGGGGTCAGTAAAAACATACATTATTACTATGAGCAAACACAGGCTAATTCATCTGTTCAAAGACCTTAAAAAGGGATTTTTTTTTAACCTCCCCTGACTGCTTCACCTCGTATACTTTTGTTAGGCTACCTGATCACTGTTTGTTTCAAGCTAACACACCTTTACTCAGGATTGTATCCCTTGGGTGTAACAAAAACTTAGATAATGTCTGAGAAGCAGTTCTGAACCAGATCCTCTGTAAGTAACGGACAAAACACAACAAAAATGTAAACCTATCTAAGGGCTCTTCTTTTAAAAAGTAATTTCTACGGTGTATGCCATTTTTCTTAGTTTCTTTAGTGTCCATAAGAACAAGACTGTGGATACATGTTACTCAAAGTGTCCTCAAGAGAGTGGCTGGACTCTCCTTTCCAGACAGGGTGAGAAGCAGAGTCACTCGGGAGAGACTAGGAGTATGGTTGCTACTCCTCCATGTCATGCAAAGAAAGCTGAAGTGGTCTGGGAATTTGAATTAGGATACCTCCTTGGGGATGTGTTCTGGGCATGTTTAACTGGGAGGAGGCCCCAAAAGCACGCCCATGATGGAATGATTATACTGCTTGGCCAGCCTGGGAATCCCTTGGTATTCCTCTGAAGAGAGGGAGGTCTGGGCCTCTTCTTGTAGACTGCTGTCCCTTTGACCTGAGCCCAGATAAATGGAAGTTATCTTTTTTTTGGGGGGGGGTATCTCTGGTGGGGATGTTTCAGATGAGTGGTTACGACTAGATTATTGCAAGGAAGACTCTATAAACCCAAGTGTTGTTCCAACACTATAATACACCACTTTATGAGGTACTCGTTGCTACCAGGTTGTGGGCCATTTTGCCTTCAGATCTGCCTTAATTCTTTGTGGCATAGCTTCAGCAAGTTGTTGGAAGTATTTCTCAGAGTTTTTGGTCCATGCAGGCAAGATATCCTCACACAGTTCAGGTAGATTTGTTGCATGAACATCCATAATGCAAATCTGCCATTCCACCACACCGAAGGGGTGCTCTATTGGACTGAGATTTAGTGAGTGTGAAGGCAACTAGAGTACACTGAAGAAACCAGCTTAAGATGATTTAAGCTACATTGCATAGTGCTTTATCCTGCTGGAATCAGCCATCAGAAGATGGGTATACTCTGGTCTCATAAAGGGATGGAGGTGGCCAGAAACAATACTCAGATTGTGCTACTTAAATGATACAGAGTTGGTGCGAAGGGGCCCGAAGTGTGATATGAAAATATCCCCCCACACCAAAACACTACTACCACTTGTGACCTGAACCGTTGATACAAGGCAAGATGGATCCATGCTTTCATGTTGTTGATGCCAAATCCTGACTCTACCATCTAAATGTTTCAGCTGAAATCAGGCTTAATCAGACAAGGCAGAGTTTTCCCCAATTTTACATCAACAAGGCCCTTTTGTCCAGATAACTACCACTACCATTTCCCCATTCTCTTCAAACCCTAGAGATGGTTGTGTGTTAAAATCCCAGCAGATCAACAGTTTCTGATTCTCAGACATACACACCAGCACATCTGGCACCAACAACCATGCCACGTAAAAAAAAAAACAAAAAAACACTTAAACTCCCTTTCTTCCCAGTTCTGATGCTCAGTTTGAACTTCCTAAATGAGTAGCTGCCATGTGATACCGAGCTAGCATTCAGATGTACCTAATAAAGTGGCCATGGCTTTCACAGGAATTGTTACTACTAGAGTATTACAAGGAAGACATTAAATCCCAGCTTTGTTCCCATTCTGTAATATATAATTACTTAAACGACACTGACTTTAAGAAGGACTGCAGCTCTTGGTGTAACACTTGCAAGGCCCTTGGTATGACTTTATCTGGCCTCCGTTGCCACTTTGAGGCACAACAGCTCGCTTCACACACCTTTTCCAATTAATACCACAGAGCATCCCTCAGAAAGTTTAAGAGCTGAGGCGCAACAACAGTTACACCCCCTTTCTGCAGCTACGCGTCGATACCCCTTTAACAGCCTCACCATGCTGTCATCACACGCTTCGGCAGTAAAAGTCGGGTGAGGATGTTGTTGTTGATGTTATGTAAAACATATTTGTCTCTTCCGTTTTGAAGGAGACTTTTGTTGTGGATTTCTTCGGCTTTTGCGCGGCGGGAGACGGGGGAGGCACAGCCCACCCAGATTGTCAGCGCTGCAGTCAGTCAGTCAGTCATTTTGTGCTGCTGGTTGTTGTTCATTAGCTGGAGCGCAAACTGAAAGCTGCGTGGAGTGGAGCGTTAACGCGAAGTGACGGATATAAAAGCGACGTGCGTGGAAGCGTCTCCACAGCGGCAACAGTCGAGCTTCGCGGCCGCGTTGGGACAGAAAAAAAAAAAAAAAAAACCAGCCAGAGCAAGCTGGGCTCGGAGAGCTGATCTGCCTCTCCTCTCTACGGGAAGAGAGTTGAGTGTCCTGGCTCTCCGTGGGAAGAGCTTCCCTCGAAACGTCGGCGATACTTGAGCTCATTTCCTCCACCGGAGCTTTATCGGTTAACCGTCGGATGACTCGGGTTACCTAGCCGTTTGGAAAACGAGGTTCCCCCCCCCCACACCACCACCACCTCCACCTCCACCACCGACTGGCTTCACGCACTCGCTCACACACACACACACCCGAGGAAAAAAGAGGAAGAAGCAGCTGCCACGCAAACCTACGTGACGGTAAGTAGCGGCGGCTCCGCGTTATCTCTTAAATGTTATACTTTATCCAGGCAGCTTTTCGCTTTTGTGCGTGTTCTCAAGTCGTGCCCGGAGGACGTTGCAGAGGCAGATAATGGCTGTGATGATGGAGGAGATTCCCAGGGAGTGGTGCCCAGTCTAATGTGTGTTATCACTGGGGGGTAGGAGGGTGTTTGGGACTGTATTTACGTCAACGTTGCGAGTGTCTGTGTGTGTGTGTGTGTGTGCGGGCGCGCATCGGGGATTGCAAACTTTAAGGTGCACACGTCTCAGTCTGTAATTTGCCCCGTCGCGTGGGAATCGTGCGGGGCCTGCTGTAAGGATCCACGGTGGAAGTGGCCGAAAATAAACAAAATCCGTCGCCGGTTTCATTCAGGTGAAGACGAGGCTTGAGAGCAATTAGCTGACGTCACAGCTTCCCCTGATAAGTGACTCCAATCGAGATACTTTTAATCTCTAGCCTGTATTTTTAAGGGTTATGCTTTTTCCATTTTGTATGATAGTAGTGGAACAGTGTTAGCGGGGATATGTAGGTTATATGTGTATATATTCATGTGTAGATACAGTATTTCCATATTGTTTTGATACCAGGAAGTGTTTGGCCCAAACTTGCCCCAAAACCGCACTTTTCTTTGTCCCATGTGGTTGTGACTGAACAGTTTTTTTTGTAGCTGCCTAAAGCAGCCACATAATCCACCAGACATGACCAAAGCCTTTATTTTGTTGGCGCCTTTGGGCCAAGCCAAAACCCAAGTCTGGCCCAGTTCATGAACTGAGGGTGACATCTGGTCCATGTAGTAGTTTTCAGTGCCGAAACTGAACCACAACTGCCAAAAAGCAGGGCCGGTTTAAGCCAGTTACTCTACACTGGGCGAGCTGGAACAAACTAAATAAATAAAACAGGTGGCCAAAATAGTTGTCTTTGTTTTTACTCTGATGGGGGATTTTGAAGGATGCATCCCACTTAGCCAAGTTCTTCAGCTATGGTTCTGTGTGATATATGGATGGATTTAACCGTTAGAAAAGAGAATCAAACTGATGCTTTGGATGATCAGATTTTATTGGATGGGATGCTATGTCGGTGTTTAAATCATTAACTGGGGCGGAAACTGTCGAGAGACTGACTAGAAATGTTATAGTTGGAGGAATAAGTGTCACTGGGGTTGTTTATGGGCTTCAAAACAAAAGGCTGCATCCAAACTGCACGTGTTGACTCGTGAGCCCAGTGGCGATGGTAAATAATGGTGGGAAAATAAAATTATTTGTGGGTGACTAAAGAGGTAGATTGCAATCTGCCCATCCAAAAAGAAATCAGAAAAAAAAAAAATCTCCTGGTTGAGCGAGCAAGACAGAAATTTAGGTGGGCTGAGCCCACTGTGGCCTTCTGGTCCTGCTGGCCTGGGCCAAAAGTAGCCCAGATTAGGCCCAAATGTGTCTGCCATCATGGTATCTATCCAAAGTTCTCCCTGCTCTGGTCAGTGATATTCAGTACAATTTTTTTATTTTTTTATTTTAAGCACTTCATTGCAACTTAAATTAAACATGAAACATGACAAATATTTTATCTCTTCATTACATTTGGAAAAAGTATCAAGGTTTTACTGATCGTAAAGTAATTATACAGCAATGCAAAACATATCTGAATAAAAATGAAAAGCTCCTAGGCCAGCAGTGATTCATCAAACCGACTTTTTCGATCCTGATACTCAGGTTTTGCATTAGGACTGATGCCCGTTATCGATTCGATAGGATTGGTGTGCAGAGAAAATTAAAGCATAAGACTTTATTAAAGAGGACATATTGTGAATAAAAATCATATTTTCTTAGCCTGAAACCACTTATTTTGGCATTTGAAGCCAATAGTTTAAAGACCTTGAGACAACCCCCCTCCCCCATGCCCATCTCTTTGTTTAGGGTTTGTTTAGATCTGAAAACATTATTTCAGTGAACCATTTAGATGTTCTGTGACATCACAGACTCGGATCAGAGTAAAATCATCCAGCTCCTCATCTTTATCATTACCCAACATCACATCATCCTACATTTATTGTGCCACTGAAGTGGGGAGCGCAAAGCTGTGACTTCGGTTTCAAAAGAAGTACACCCAGTGAAGGAGGGGGTGGAGTGAAATCAAGCGTCTGACTCCGCCCCCTAAAACCAGCTGCTATGAACAGAGCTGTAGAGATAAGGGTGAAAAAGGTGTTTTGGACTGTATAACTGTGATACTTTGACCAAAGGAGGATTCAAATGTTTCATTATGACCTTTTTAGAAAATAGTTTATACTTTTAAAAAACATCTAAAATGTGTCTCTTCTAAACATTATTATTTTCCATACTTTGTAAATAATGTAAACTATTATCACAGACCTCTAAATTGTTATCCAATATTACAATACTTTGGCAAAAACATGTGAATTGCCTGGAGTGTTGCATTGATTTTTCTGTAAAATGTGATCTGATCTTCATCTAATGTGCTTAAAATGACAACACACAAACAATTATAATTTCTTCTTTATTGAACACATCCATTACACGTTCACAGCACTGGAGGCAAAAGTGTCCTATAAAACATTTTAATTTTTTGTGTTAACAGCTTAAACAGCTCTGCCTGTCTGTTATTTTGACTTGGATGAAGACCAGAGCACATTTTATAGCATTTTTTTTTCATTGCAGAGAATTAATTAACTCTAAGTCATTCAGAGCCTTTTCTTGCCACTGTGGGTACTCACACACACCTGACACATGACACAGCATCACATTCACAGAATATAATCAATACCTGCTCCAACTTTTTTTAAGCAGTATTGGACTCAGTATTTGATATTGACATCAGACCAGTGGTACAGAGAGGGTATGTATCCCTCTCATGACACAATCGCATTATTAAAGGTGAAGCAACAGTACATAAGTACTGTATTATTGATTTAGTTGCTTTTTGCTTGAACTACTTAAGACACTTTTTTACTCACATTCTTATTTAAAGGGATGATGAAAACGTCTGAGTGACCTGAGATTTGATTGATCATGGGAGGAGGAAAACAATAAGGTTCTGATCAATACATATACACATCTGGCTTGGGTTTCTAGACTTTTTCTATGATCTTTTAGTTTTGAGAGGATATTAGATCATTTGAAAGTTTATTGAAATGAAAACATGAGCGATATTTGAAAAGAGGATTTTGTGGAGCTGTTTAAAAGTCAGACAATTGAAATATGGCCTTGCTGTTTAATAATGGTTCCTGCCATGCTTCAGTATTTGATTGAAGTTTGATTGAAGTCACATTTGGATGCAGTTTCTATTAATTACTGTATTCTATATAATGGAGCTGTGGTACAGTTTTCCAAGTAGGAAGTTTTCTGAAACTGCTCTTTCTGATCTGTCTGTGACCTAAAAGAAGCACAGACAAAATATAAATGACTTTATTTTGCATATTTGTGCACTTTAAGTTTATTTCCAGGATTTCTTAATTTAATATCTAGGCTATTTAATAGATATTCTTTATATTAAAAAAACAAACATGCTAACTCTGTTATTAAAAAGTTACTATGGTATCTTCGTTTGATATCAGTTTTAAAAATAATTGTTTAATTGGTCAATATAAATAAAAGTAAAATTGATAACGGATCAGTATTCGGGATCAGCCAATCCCTATTTCAAATTTAGCTGCAGTAAAAACACACAAGGAAATTTAGTGAAATGCAATGAAAAAGAATTTAAAATGAGTTCTTTTGAAAAATGTTCCTTGTGACTCCTATGGTGTACTGTTACATTATTAGGTACTTCATACTGGCTGCCAGTAGTTAATTGAGTTGGTGTAAATGGTCAGTTCTCCACAAACGGGTGAGAACATGAGATGATTAATGGAGTAGTTTTAGGGGAAAAACTGCTTTTATTTTAACTGAAATTTTCTTAAATGTAAAAGACTATAATTAATCTTCTGTAGGCCCCAGACAGTTATTCAAATGAAATAATGCTTAGAAGATAAAATACTTCGTCAGCAGCACATTCAACAGCTTCTAAATTTTAACAAGGAATTTAAGGCAAAACACTGATTTTTTTTATGAGTTCAAAAACGAATTTATCATTGTTTTTACTGAAGTCAACAATTTGGGAAAAAGAAGCTTGTAGAAGAGTGAAAAATACAATATTTCCTTTAAAATGTCAAATTACAACTGTCTGTCACTGTTTGATCACTGACTAAACTAAAAATAGTGGTTCTCAAACGTATCTTTGCTCTACCAGTTTCACCCTGCGCTCTTCCAGTCTTCATCTGCCTTTTAACGGTCTCACTTGAAACAAGCACCAGAGTGGATCCACGTAAAATAAAACTCAGCACAACAGCACCACCAAACTCTTTGTTTTATTTTCCTGACTTTATAATTTCCCATCAACTTCACTGGAATATATTAAACCCAGTTCATCAACTTCCCATGCAGTGGCTTTGTCCCACAGCTCTGGGTGGAACAAAGAAACTAAAGGTCACTCTTTGTGAACACAAAGAGTGACCTTTAGCATTTATAATTTTTCTTCCCCTCTTCACACAGTCATAAATGAGTACTTTAGATGTAGTCTGTATTCTGCCGGGTCTAATTTTTCAGGGCTGCTGCGAGGCAGCCCTGCAGTGAACTGATCTGCTACACACCAGTTTATTGTAGTTGAACATTAATCTTTTTGGGTTTCTCGAGCGGGCTCATTCTTCACCACGCTGCACCTCATTCCCACATTTTTCTCTTTGATCCAACATACCACACTCGCTAAACCATTGTGAATGTCGTAAAATTTGATATTGAGGTCTTTTAATGACTCACACCTAGACCTGTCATTTAACAGCCATGCAGGCAGGACTAATGACTGAGCCATAAAGACAATCTAGTGTAAACGGTCAATGGAGTTCTGCCAACAGACAAATCCAAACCTTAAATATTCAATTTCATATTTTCAATTAAAGAGATGATAAATGATGAGCTTCTTAAAAAAATATATATCAAGAAGCTTAGTTTATTTCATGCATCTTGCCATTGGCTTTAATGGTTTTAAGGAATTGTGATACATTTCTAAGAGATTTAGAAATTTAGATTTAAATTTAAAGATATGGGAGAACTGAGAGTACAAATTTGTGTGGCAAAAACCTTCTTTTGTAAAAGATTTCTTGAGTCCTTCAGACAGATTGTCCTGGAAGTATTTAGATGAGGCTGCCTAGACTGGGAACCATGCCAGAGAGAGCCCAAACTAAACACAGCACAAAAAGGAAGAACATTTGTGTTTGGTAGATTGTTTCTTTGTTGTAACAATGCTTATTGGCAATAAATCATATACAGTTGGAAAGTCTGTTTATTTCCCTTTTAAATGGTGCCACTTTTGTAAGGAACATGCATTTGCGGGATGAGCAGCAGAGCTGAGTATGTGGGTTGCACCCAGGAAAAGCTTTTCAAATCTTCTCTGCCAGTTTTGCCATTGACTCTTGTTTGGTGGATTGGATGACTTAAGTTTGAAGAAACATTTTGGCAATTTAACATTTTACCCACTTAATGAACAGGTGTCTCAGTTGCGTGTGGAAGAAACAAATCAGAGCCATAACACCCTGTCACCTTCTCCTCATGCTGGTCACCAGTCTGGTCACACACTGCTGTGGGATAGCATCCCGTCCTTCAACCAGGATTTGTCGCAACTCAGCCAACGTTGTTGTGTTGGTCACTCCGACATGATCCCACAAGTGTTCAATGGGCTTGAGATCAGGACTGCTGGAAGGTCATTCCATCCTGTCCACTCCCAAATTCTGGAGGTAGTTTCTGATAAACCCCACTCTGTGTCATCTTGGAGGATAGAGTTTGCCTCCAGTGACAACGAACCTCGTTTTTCCAGTGAGGGAGATACCGCCCCACACATCACACTGCCTCCACCAAAAGATGTGCAGCAATCAGTATAGCGTTCTCCACATCTTCTCCACGCTGTGACCCTTCAATCCATCTGCCGTAGGCAGCGTCCAGGCTCATCGCTAACGTTCCTCCACTGGTTTAGGTTCCAGTGCATGTGTTGCCGACACCAGTGCCTGAATAGCAGCAACTGGGGGTACCAGAAGCTCAAAAGAAGAGTTGATACCAACAGCAAAATAAGGTGTTTGGCATTGGCAAATTCTTCATGGCCGCAAGTCACAAATTCATTACAAATGTGTTACCATTTAAAAGGGAAATAAACAGGTTTTCCAACAGCACAAGATTTATTGGCGAGAAGCATTGTTACAACAAAGAAATAATCTACAAAACACAAATTTCCTTACATTTTGTGCTAAGTTTATTTACTACTGGCATCATCTCGACTTACCTTATGAGACATTTGGATTCTTCCAAGACTTGTCTAATTGTTGAAAAAATTCATCCTGCCAAACTTCCAATAATCCTTTCAAAATGACAACTTATTGGTTGAAATTTCTCAATTAAAAAAGGAGGAAAAAAGAAAAGATGGTTTTCAATAAGATTATGAGCTTAAGCACACCATTAAACTCAGAACTGACTGCCTGAAGAAGCACAAAACCTTCTGGGTTTCGCCATGGCAGCAGAACTAATGCCTAAGATGACTAGTTCTTTCTGTTTTCACTGCAAAGTCATTGAATTAATATCTTGGCTAGCTATTTCCATTCACATAGTGAACTTTCTCTCCAGTGAAATGAGTCTGGTACCTGCTCTATTCACAGTGGTTTCCACAGGTACAAACCGTACTGAACTTTAGTGGGGTGGGGGATGGGCTTTATGTAATGAATAATACAGGAACTTGTCTTGAATTGGGTCCAAGGGACAGTATTCAAGACAGCCAAGATGGCTGCAGAATTGCTAATAATGCCTTCATCTAGAGTCATTAATTGGCATGCCATTTTGGATGTCTTTTGTTGATACTAGCCTGAAAGGCAGTTTCTTCTGCATCTGTTGGCACTTCCCTCTGGAAACCAAAGTCAAATGTCGAGGAACCGGACAAATTCTTTCTATCAAAGAGGAAATGAATCAAACTTTGAGCACATTCTTAAAATCCAGAGCTAGAGATGTGTCTAGTCTGCCTCATCCAAGTGATAACAGGTGGTAAATGAGATTCTGCTTGAAATGCATAAATCCTGTTTTCCCAGACAGGCAGCAACAGGCAGCTTCTAGAAACCCCAGTCGACGCTGCAAAGAGCATGCAAAAACGCAGACTGCTTACAAGAGCATTTAAAAACTTGACTTGGGATATCAAGACATCAGTTTTCATTGAACATGAAACCAAAAATGTGACGAGTGTAGATAAACTGGCTCCTGGCCTTGGGAAAACAAACCGGCTCTCAGAAGGTTCTTAAGTTGAACCAGTAGTGAATCGGTCCCGTTTGTAGCGTCAGCCCAGAACCAAACATCTCTGAAAGTCTTTGAACAGACTCCAGAAGAGAACAGAGGTGAAAACTTCACAGGATTGAAGCGTTTTGGAGGAAGTTTGAAGCGACTTCCGTATCACATCTTCACCCTTCTACTGAGCAATTTTATTGTGATAAATCTTGTTTTCATACACCTCAACTGACTCCTCTGCCTTTGATGGCTTAGAGATAGACCTGTTTGAACTATCGCAGATTTACTCTCAGTGGGATATTACACTTCATCAAAAGTTTCATGCACCAGTGTGTGTGTGTTTTTTTTTGTTGTTGTTCTGTCATAACTGCCTGGTTTAATACAGAGAAGTTTGTTTACATTCGTTTGCTCTTTTTGTCCTGAGGAAACCCTCTGCCTTAGCATTAAATCAATTAATTACATCTTTTTACCCTTACCTTGTGAGTATTGGCACTTTGTCTTGTAAATAGCACACAGCCTAACGTGTAATGCGCCATGCTTTTGCGATAATTTCATAATTAACCTCAGTGACCCGGTTCACTGCTGAAGCTCAGCTCCGACTGCTGAGTTTACTGTGCTTCTGACACTTCCATGTCTGCCATCAAATTTTAATCACTGAGAGAGTTAATCAGAGATTAAGTATTTACAGCCCTTTGGGACAGCGACATCTCATCGGACCCTTTTTCGGACGGAGCTTTGACTGTCCAAGTGTGTCACTTTTTTCAGTTCCAGGCATCTGTGAACACTTTTGTATTTCTAGGAAAACCAGAATTTGCTCTTCTTACAGTCCACTTTCAGTGAAGGAATGTTTGCTGCTTGGCTTTATAATTGGACTGGGCTTGTGTATTTCAAGTCCACTTATACACAATTAACAATGACAGTGCTGGCAGCAAGATGAAGGTACTGACCTTTGATTTTGTTCATTAAATCATCATACATCGATTGACCTTCTTTGATGGAGTTAAAGGGTTTACGTAGTAAATTTTTTATGAATGAAAAAATTGTGGGTGATAAAACGTTAATTAAAATATTTTTAACAAAATTTTTTTTTTTTCAAAAGCACATGTCTACAAAGTTTACTTGCTGGATCTGTGTCTTAGTATATGTATTAGATGTTTTGACGGGTATAAAATCTGTTAAAGTGAGATGGTGACAAAGCAAACTAAACCTCTTACCTTTGTCGTGATATTCCTCCCTTTCAGATGAAACATTCAGCACCTTTTGTCTCTGTTAATGGCTCAGTAATTCTGTTTTTAATTCAAAATTTAAAAAAAAAATCCATGATAAGTTTATAATCTAATAATCAATTGCCATCATGGTTGAAGCACCATCAAATTATTTTGTAATAATTTTTCAGTGATAATTAGGAATGATACCAGATGCAAGCAGATACTCCTGCCCTAGATCCCATCAAGAGATGATAAGAATGTACAGCAAAAGGGAGGAGTAAATTTAAATGATTGCTTCCTTTGAATGTAATAGAGAATGTGAGATCTGGCAAGTAAAATAGAAAAGCTTGGAGCATTGGTCACAGTGGGAATATTGCAGATGAACTATCGTTTCACTGTGGTTGGAGCAAGAACATTTTCTTGAGCCCAATGCTTCTCCATGTGGCTTTCAGACTACATAGGCAGATGGAGACTGCAGGTGGAACGGCAAGCGTAAAGAAGGTGGGATACACCAACAGATGCTGTAATCCAGGATATGTTCATTTGAAGGAATGTCTCCATATTCAGCTGTTGGCTGTGTGTTTCTAGCCATGATGTTTGCAGAAAGCTCACCTGTGTTAGCTGGGTGTTAGATCATCTGCTCAGGTGTTGCCAGAATAAAAACTGAATTCTCCAATTCATCCACAGCAATGAGAAATTTTTAAAAAGTGCACGTCTGTTTTATATATCTAGTCTAGGTACATTTTTTTAAAACTGAAACATCTGTTTCAATTTCATTTGAAGAAATATTTGTTTACTTTTAGGGAGTGTTGTATGACTGCCGCGATCATCTGTCCCAGATATCTGCAATAAACTGCCAAAGTAATTTTGGACCCTTGTCCCGGTCGTCTCTTGCAACTCCCAGCTTTTTGTCTCACACATCAGCAACGATGAATCTAGCTTATAGAGCCAAGCTGGACATCATGACAGATAACATTAATTAAGACTCAAGAAAGTAATAATGGAAGAGAAAATGAGAGCGCAACCAAGTAAGAGAAGAAACAAGAGTAATCCTGGACAGCTGTAAAAGTGTTTTAACCTCCTTTGCGCTACTTTTATTATTTTTTAAATTTATTTATTTATTTATTTATTTTTCTCTTGGTCTATGCTGCAGCAGTATCATTTCTCTTTAGAGATAATTTCAGTGAACAGTTCAACTCATAATTAAATTACAGAACATTCAGATTTTCAGTGTCTTTGATCAAACAAACAGACAAAAAAATACTAGTAATTGCAAATAGGAGGTAGTGCAATGTTTCAACAAAACAGTCATTTTGAGGCTGTGTCGGAGCCATTAAAAAGACTCATTTTACCCAAGACACTAGTGTTTGTGTGTTCTGCTTTTATTATTCATTTGAAAAAGTGGAAATCATCACTACCACTGGCTGGCTGATGATTTGTTCTGCTGTCATTTCCCTTTGACACATATCTCAAAACTTTGTATATTGGCATTCATGGCTGTCACATTTTTTTTTTTTTTAAATTACACAGTAATAAAAGTTGCTCCATTGTCATAGCATTCAGCATGAATTACACTTATAGTTACATTAGAGTTTCTGCATCTTTTTGCTTAATTTTTATTTCTAATTTTTATTGCTTCTATTCAAAATGTAAACAGAACATTTTGTCAGTGGACTTTTTTCTTAATAGTCTG
This sequence comes from Zenarchopterus dispar, assembly GCA_028564865.1. NCBI lineage: Eukaryota > Metazoa > Chordata > Actinopteri > Beloniformes > Zenarchopteridae > Zenarchopterus > Zenarchopterus dispar. The sequence goes on along the minus strand of JAOWBL010000442.1, from coordinate 2,254 downwards.
AACAATGTGACTAATTTTTCATCTAATAATGCAGCTCAGCTGATGGCATTTTCTTCGTGAAAAATGAGTTACTGATTTTTTGACTCATTTTAGCAACATTCTCATCATATGCCGAAATTCAGTTTAATTTAATTTGATTCAGTTAAGCTCAATACGTTAACCCCTAAATAAAAATGATTGCAGTAACTGTCAGACAGTACTTTGATGTCTTTTATTTAACCTTACAGTAGGGAAAGGAAAGCCAGGACCCCCTAATGTGGGGTGGAATACACTGTCCACATCCACTTTCACACAGCGACTGTGGTATAAACACACACTGGTGATTCCCTCTTCGTTCCGCCTCCACTCTCCAGCTGTGCATTCACGGTGATCCCAGGAGGGCGCAACATTTCCTCCCCAGTGTTTGCTTTCTCAAAACCTTACACTATTTCTCAATGTAAAAGACCTTTCATTTCCCTTACTTTGTGGTCCACAGTCAGCAACAAGTCAGTTCAGCGGGTGGAAAAAAGGCACTACAAAGATGAAATGGTGTGGCTATGTAAATGAGCCTTGTGATTGCCTGCAGGGAAGCATGTTGCAATAAAATTCATAGGTTGTTTTTTTTTTTTTTTTTAAACCAATTTTCACGTGGTTTGGACAGGCTGGTATCTATAGTGCTGTGAGCTTCCCTGAATTAAAACATGTTTTATATCCAAATATCCCCATACCATTTGGTTCTTCAGATAATTTTATTTCTGTGAAACAATCTTTACGTTATCGTCTAATAAATAAGATTTAAGCATTTTATGCTTTTCTGGATACAGTACATATAATGTGGCTTCTATTCTGTAATTTTGGCCTGGTTTGTAATGATTATCTCTGCTTCATAGACCAAGTAGGTCTATGAATCTTATCATATTTCAACACCCCAAATATGCTGTGTAAGTAAAATTTATCCAGTGATAACAATACAGACTGATACATCTTCAAAAGAGAGAAGATAATTTCTCATGAAAATGTTTCATGGTGGTGTCATCATGAGAAAGCAATGCTGAGAACAGAGCTTTGCTCAGAGAGACAGGCAGGAAGTCTCAGGTGTTGATGTGTTATCGGTGTTGAGATATGGAGCTCTTTTATATCAGAAGTTTTAAAACTTAAGACAGTAGTCTTGCTTTTGTGTTGAATGGTGTGGTGGGTGGTTCTGGGGATGGAAAGCGTAAATTTGCTTTAAGGCCCTGTTTACATGACGACACTGAGACAGTGAAACGCACATTTTTTTTAAATTTTTTTTTTGTTGTAACGGTAACAGAGTTTTGGGTGGATAAAACTGCAAAGATTTGACAACAGTCTCCAGAGTGAAATTTTCTTGCAACGCAAGGTGAATCTTGTCGGTGTGAAATGAAACTGGAATCTCTTGGCAACGATGACGTCTTTCATGTCATCTTGAATTTGCACTCTCAGAACCCTGCTTAACCCGTGAAAAGCACAACAACAGTGGCGGACCTTCGTGTCATGTTTGTGCTTCTGCAGCTTTTTAATTTATTTGACCTGTTGAAGCAAAACCTGTTATACATGCACGAGATGATCAGCGCACCTGTACAAGTGGAGAGTTAATAAAAGACGCCTCTGGATAAGACCTGGGACGACAAGTCGCCCACTAGAGGCCTGGCATGCACATTACATCTTACAAGTAAAACTTTTCGCATTTTGCGTGGAAACGTTGCAGTGTAAACAGGGCTTTAGAGGTGGACTGTTGGGATTTGGTGTGAAAGGTGTTTTCTGTGAGTCAGGGAGTAAGAGACTTTAAATCTCAGCACAGACAACAGGGACGGATGGTGATAACCTCAGCTAAAGTTTGCTCTCGATATATTTTTTTTCCTGCTTATTGCCCTTTCTTCTCCCACACTGAAATAAGTTTACGCCCTTGTTTCTTCTGGCAGTAAAACCTTGGCTTTTCTGTGGGAGAGTTTAAATTGATTTGGCATCTATGTATTTAACCCTTTCAGCTTTTCTGACTTTCATCACCATCTCTTGACATTAAAGTGCTCTGGTGTTTGAATTAAGCAGGAAAGTGGACGTTTATTCGTGGCAAAGACTGCTTCTTTGAGATTACATAACCTCCCTCTTTTAAGTGCTTAAGGAGTCTGGACAAAAAAAAAAAAAAATGTAGAGGCTCAATAAGCCAGACATATGCAATTAAAGAAAAAAAAAAACAGAGTTCCAGGTAGGGGTCACTACCCATTCAGTGCAACAAAGGTCTTTTTGTAGCCATAAT
>JAOWBL010000441.1:0-14900 GCA_028564865.1 Zenarchopterus dispar | reverse complement strand
GCCGTTGTTGTAACAGTTCATCACTGTTTTGAGACAAGCAGAAGGGTTTTTTAAATGTATTTATTAAGGTTTCATATGAATCAAAACAACAGTTACTACAAAAAACAGACATTTTGAGCAGAGAATGAGAGCAGATTTTTTTGCTATCAATGTTCTTTGCTACACAGCAAAAACTTTCTAAGAAAGAAAAAGAAGAAGAGCATTTTTGGAGAACTTTGTTAGTTTTAAGAATTCTAGCCCAGAAAATCTCTCACCTTATAGGCAAAGATTTTTTATTTTATTTTATTTTTTTGCATAAAAGAAGACAATTTTGACTAGATTTATTGAATATTATTTTAGATTGGGATGTTGTTAAAATGTTGGGAAATGCCACTTAACAAACGCCCACAACATTAGAGACTTTTAAAATGAACTCAGTTCATCACATTAAACATTCAAATTTTATATGAACAAAAAAATATGTTATATTTTTCAAACTAAATTCTAACAAAATTGCTAAAAAAAAAAAAAAAAAGAGTGTGGCATATAAACTGCAAAGATGCTCTAAAGGAGATATATTATGACTATTTGTCAAATGATGACACGACCAACCTCTGACATGTTTCAGAACAATCCCGCACCACAAAATAAAACACTCCTGACATCCCTATATCTGTGTTCGTTGTGACTGGATTTAGGTGGTCGAGTCAGAATCCCAGCTCCTCTTCGGTCTGCTGTTTTGTGAGGGGTTTCTCTTTTCAAACTGAGTCACAGCTTTGTACAGCGCAGTTCGGAGATGCAGCTTGATGTGGAACTGAGTGGAGCTCAAGACCGAGAGGCTGGATAATTTTACTCTGATCTGAGTCTGTGATGTCACAGTTCCCTGCAAATCTGAACAGCGTACTAAATTATGTAGCAAAGCCTTAAACACAGTGAAACGGTTGTGTTTCATTGGATTTGAGCTGGTTTACTTTGATTACCCGAATATGTCCTGTCAAGAATTTTTTTTATTATTATTTATGTCTTTTTTAAAACAATCTATGAAAAAATATTACATGAGGTAAACTATTTCAAATAGATCTCGTGATGCAATTTTGTGTAGCTGCTGAGTACATTTATAGAAAAACATTTTAAACTATCACTGGTATTTTTTTTAAAAACATGCTGTTCCTGGCGGATGAAAATGGACCCATTTTCCTCAGTGAAAATTAATTCTCTGGACGCTAGACGATGTACGCTGCTCAGTCTCCAGCTCAGTTTTCTGACCCTTAAAACAGATGAACACAGAAATGATTTTAAGGAATAATTTTACATCATATTGTTCCATTTATTGTTTTACATCACATTTTATTTAATCACTGCTTAAGAATTACATTTGTTAAAGTATCAGGAGGGGGAAAGAGGAGACGCCTTTTCAGCTTTTTTTCATTGGAACCAAAATGCTTTTTTAAATTATGAAATGACATATTGGCTTCTGTGAATATAACATTTATGATGTTTTTGATTTTTCCTCTTTAATAGCATTTCTAAGATGAACAACAATGTCCTGAACTTTTCTAAAGATTAATCAACGCAGGTGCAAATGAGGACAAATGTCTTCAGATGAACTTTTGCTGGTTCACGTGTGAAAGCTGCCATGTTTACCTTGTTCCTTGTGAAAAGTCTGCCCATCGGTCTGAATCCAGCGAAGTTTGAAGTCTGTTAACTCATCAATCTTTTTAAGCTTAATCTGCAGCTAAATGAAAAAAATAACCGCGTTATAAAACTTTGCTATTCTTCACACAATGAGTAAACTAGTAAAAGTCTTACAGGTACAACAGCTAGTGTAATGTGAAGCAGACTGAGAGCTACCTGCTCCAGAATCTTCTGCTGAATGTAAGGATCCATCAGATCAGCCTCCGACTGGAACCGCAGCGTGAATCTGCTCCTCGGTGGAATCAGATTTTGGCAAATAAACTCGTGTTCTTCCTCACAGTCCACATCCCACCACATCCCTGTGTCTGTGTTGACTGCAGCACATGAAATATTTCTTGTGTTTTCCGGCTGGCCGTCGCTCCAGCTTTTAAAGGTTGTGGGGCTCCGATCGGACCAGTAAGACCAGATATTTCTGTAGAGACCCATCCAGACATTTCGTGACAGCATAGATTGGATTTCGTCATTCTCCATCACGTTCCTCACCGTGGCAAGATCAGTGTAATTGGACCTACAGTAGTCCTTGGCCTTGTGCCAAGTCATGGGAGTTTCCACTATAATGTACTTGGAAGGGCCCGGATCTGGAAAAGAGAAGAGATAATACCAAATATAACTGACCTGCAAACTCGAAGGCTTCATCACATCAAATTAGATTTTAGTGTTTTCATGTTGTATTTTTTATACCATCCTTCATTTAAATATTAGAGTGTGTTACTCATTCTTAATAGCACTCTAGTTTGATTTATTCTGGAAGTGATTTCAATAAAATGACACTTGTGCACTGGGATACATATACATTTTGGGCTTTTATAGCCCTCATTAACACATATAACATTCACAGAATCAGAGTTTCTAATGTTCAGACCCTGGATATAACCTAATGTTTTACAGAACAGCAAGAAAAAAAAAAAAACAAGTATTGGTCACTGACTCTATGGATCATAGAGTTTGTGAAACTGATCGCTAAATTTACAAGGTTCATTCTCATTGCTATTATTTTTTTAACAAAATAAGAAAAAAATCACAACAACAAAAAAATGCAGAAGCAGTTTGTGAACACCTAAATCTACCTCGTGATTCAGTAGTTTGTATCATAACCCTTAGCAACAATAACTTGAAGTAATGACTGAGGGTATGATGTTATTCATCACTGGGATTATTGTAGAGGAATTTTAGTGCAGATTAAAAACAAAAATAAGGGAACATTCTGATTCAGAGGCTTTGTAATTTGTTTGGATGCAACTTTGAAAACCTGTTCCCATGTTCCTTTTAGAAATTCTTTTTGGAAACTCTTTTTTATTCTTGATCTTTCAAACAGGCCATACATCTGAAGTCTTTTGAAATTTCACTGTGAGGTCTCCAGAGATGTAGTTCTTGATGTTTTCTCTAAATACCCTGCAAAATGTAAGTTTATCTTAGGGTGAACTTGCTGGGACAGCCACTCCTGCCTTGACAGTTTTCTGTATGTGAACAACCTTTCTCATTCTCAGTTATTCTTTTGAAATTGTCTCATAAGCCTTCCCGGCAATAACTGCTTCTTTAACAGCATTGCTGATGTCTTTCCCTCCTGGCATCATGTAAACACATACATGAATTGTCTGGAGCTTTTGCTGGTGATCAGTTACTCAGATGTATCTGATTGGCATCTGTCATCTCCTTACCCTCTCATTTCCTCTAAGAGCAGTAGGAGTGTACTTAGTTTTTCATACACTGCTTCAGCATTTTGTGCTGGTTTATGTTAAATATAACGCATCATGGTGTCATGTTTTTCTTTGCATTGCTTTAAAGTTCTACTAACGATTAATAATTAAGAGCTGTTGGCTTTGTAAAAACAATTTTACCATAAAAGCAGGCTACAGGACGTTCCGATTCACAGTCTTCATCACGCCATAACCCCTGAGATGTTATCACCACGCAGCCCCCTTTGTAGTCTTCATTGTCAGGCTGACCCTCTTTCCAGTTGCTGTAATCATCACTGTTGTTGAAGTCTGCGTCGTCCAGTGTCCACTTCCATCTGATCAAGTCATGATAAAGCCCAATCCATGATAATTCTCCATTCTTCTGGACTGCATGCAGCAGCCTATTGTTTTCGTGTTGGTTTTCCACAGTGGCGAGGTCAGAATACATCTCTCTGCAGTATCTCTGAGCTTCGGCCCACGTCTTTGGGGTCTTCACGTGGTGGTACTCTCTAAACTTGCTCAGCGACTGGACAAAAAGCCCTGGTGGAGACAGGAGTTTTATTCGTTAGCATAAGTTGGGAATGCATTGCTCTGCAGTATCATGAGTGTGAAAACAGAAACACAATGATGTAATTATTGGCCTCAGTTACTAGGAGCGTTGTTTGTTGGTTGTAGTGGTATCTTTAGTCTTCAGATGTGAGAAGGTGCCACCTGTTAGTCTTTAAAATTTTTCTAACATTTTGACGAAGTGTATCATAGGCATTACTGACCTGGGAATGTGAGAACCAGCAGTAGTACTGCTGACATCCTGAAAAATGAAAACATTGACTTTTATTCCTTTACTTTCACTAGAAATATGTTTTAATTATTGCTCAATGTAATGTCCAAACTCAAAAGGATCTCCATCACAAAAGGTGACGTAAACAATAAAAAAAAACAAAAAAAAAAAAACAGAAAACAAAGAAAGACTAAATGAGAGGTTTAATGTCTTACCTGAACCAGAATAAGGTCCAGTTGTTGTTTCCAGCTGTTGCCTTTGCTGAGATCTCCCCAGTGTGCACACACCTCTAAGCAGTGACTTTTATGTTTCCCCTCCTTCTCTGGAGAAATAAGCTATATTGGAACAGGAAATAAACGTATACAAATCAAGCTGTTTAAATGAACCATCTGACCTTATACGTAGGCATTATGAAAATAAGGATCCAAAAGTATTAAATGTAAGTTGTTAAAAGCTGTAGAAGTGTTTTGGAATCTCTTTTTTTTTTTTTCAAAGTATGTGCTCTAAAATCTTACACTCTAATCAGCTATTGTAATAAATCAGACTGAGATCCTCCAAATGTCCAAACCAAACACTCTTAAATGTTGTCATTTGGCTCTAACACACCCATGCCAGTGTGGTTTTCTTTTGTAATCAGCCATTTGCATGAATGATTAAGAGGGGGTTTTAACCAGACAGCTGCTACTCACTGGGTATGTTTTCTTTTTTGGAACATTTTATGCAAACCTCTGTGATGGTTGTGCATAAAACTCTCAGTAGATCAGCCAAATACTTAGCCAAAACCTGGCACCAACAACAATGACACAAAGTCACTTAAATCCTCTCGATTTGAACTTGAGGAAGTCGTCTTGACAATGTCTAAATGTAGCTGATTAGCTGATTTCAATATTTAATGATTTTTAACAGAACTGTTGCATCTACACATCATGTATATGTTGTGTAACCTTTTTCTTAACATGTGCAACCATATCCTGCCAGAGCACACCTTCTTAAGTTTTTTAAAATTCACTCTTGCATTTCAGTAATCTCCCACAATGAACTAAGACCTTTATTTCTTGTATTGCATTTGTTTTATTCTTTTTTAAATGATTCTTTAATTCTGTTTTTAAACTCTTTTACTTTTTAATGTATTTTTAAAAATGCTTTTATGTGAAGCCCTTTGAATTGTCCTGAACAGGAAATGTGCTAAACAAATAAACTTACCTTGCCTTTAGATATGAATATATATGAAGCACTTGTTCAGTTCAGCTAATGTTGCATTCACATACACAGTAACAATAGTTTCTCAACCCTGTGACTCTTTGGATTGTAGAAAGAAACATAAGCACCTGCAGAAAAAAGAGGTCAGAAATACATACAAACATGCAAACACATACAGTGTATAACATGGCCATATCACATATGACACAGTAGCTGTTCACGTCACCTACTTCAGATCTGTGTTTACTTTATATCTGACTTGTTTCCGGCTGAGCACTCGTGGTTGCAGTTGGTGATTTAGGAAATCCTAAAGTAATTATGTAAAACCAACTTTGTCGACTCATTGGTTGTGTGGAGAGAACTCGGACTCCTATTTTCATAAATCCACAAGGCCGTGAAATGAGGCGAGTAACCTTCTGCTCCAGGGTTTTTGTGGACTATCAAGTAAGCAAACTAAAGGTAAGTGACATTTCAGTTCAGTTCAGTTCGGCTTCATTTATAAAGTGCCAAATCATAACAAATGTCATATGAAGGTGCTTCAAAAACACAGTTCAACTCATTCCAAATCAGTCCAGTTCATGCAAAGTCAATAAAAATAATAATTATGACTGCCTCGCTAAGGAAATTAACAGACTCCATCCAAATAGTTCTTCAACACAAACACCAGGCAGCTGTTGAAAGCAGCATGGAGTCTGAATCTCTGAATCTGATGTTTATCTATTTTTATATTCTGTGGTGGTGTTGGCATTATCCATTTGAATTTGAGCAATATATTGTTTAAATTTTATTCCCTCATACAAACTGAAATTTGAAACTTAATTCACATTCAAAAATACTTCATTAATCCTTGAATGGTAATTAATTATTGCTGTAGTCATAATTTATTCTCTTCAAAAAGTCACTTTGGAGGTTTATTGCTGTAGGCAGGAAGGAGGATCTGTAGCGGTCTGTGTTCTAGCAGATCTGAAGAAGCCTCGGACTGAAAACACTCTGTTGCTGAATTGATGTATTATTAAGAGGATGCTCAGTGTTGTCCATGATCTTTTTCATTTTAGGAAGCATCCTCTTTTACACAATCATCTCCAGAGGATCCAGAACAGAGCCAGCCTTCTTTATCAGTTTGTTCAGTTTCTTAGAGTCACCGGCTTTGATGCTGCTCCCCAAAAGATGATGCAGATGTGGTTGAACAGCAGACCGATAGAAGATATACAACATCTTTCTACAAACGTTGAAGGACCTTCCTCGAAAAGTAAAGTCGGCTCTGCCCTTTCTTTCAAACAGCATCTCCAGTCCAGTCTGCTATCCAGGTGAACAATGAGGTATTTATACTCCTCCACCAGCTCCACTTCTTCTCTCATGATGGACAAACTATTCGACCTAATCCTGGCTCTCCTGAAATCCACAATCATCTCCTTTGTCTTGTTTATGTTCAAGATGAGATATTTGTTCCCACACACATGGTATGGGAACCATGACCATTTTGTGGCACGGTTCCCACACCCTTCCCCAAATTGGTTCTCTGTGCTCAGTCTCTTGTCCATCACTGCTGCACCCAACAACTTGAGACTAATCTGAGTACTCCTACAGATGACTCTGACTTGTACTGGAAGTCTGAGGTTTATGGTGTAAAGAGGGAGAGTACAGTTCCCTGTGGTCCTCCTCAGTTGCCACCACCTAGTTGCCCACAACACCATTAGCACAAAACTGATGGTGTCCATGATTGGTTGATACGTGATGAGTGTTTGCACAACACTTGCCAACCAAGTTCAGAGAATTTAGGATCACTTTCAGTTTGAGAGGAATTTTGGATTTAAACTTTTATAAACTGATACTAAAGTAAAGTCTGCATTTCTTTATTGCCTTTCTAGTCTTATTTACTTCTCAAAGCACTTTTACACAACAAGTCAAAGTGACCAATTCACAGATGCATTCATACAGCTCCTTTGTTGCAATTTTTATTTTAGTGTATGCAGTCCTGTTTTTCAATAAAATATTCACACGGATGAATGAATACGGGACAAAGGAGGTTCAGAGTGTTGCCCAAGGACACTTCCACATCTGGACTGCTGAGACCAAGATTAAAACTACCGACCTTCAGACGGGCAGAGAAGGCCTGTATCCAGAGGACACAAACTGTGCCAAGAAGACATACCCAGCACCATTACGGCACCAGCAGCAGTCTGGACTGTTAAAAGAGCAACTTGGCTTCATAGATTAATGCTGTTGATGCCAAACTCTGAGCCTGCCATCTGCAATCTCAGTCAATATAAACATTCATCATATTAGGCTGTGGTTGCCAGCTTATATCTACTCTGCTTTCGTGGGCCGGTCCCTGCCCACAATAGTTATGTTGGCTTTTCTGTTATCGCCAACCAATATAGACATTTTTCTTCAAATGCTTCTCATCGATCACATCAATATATCTGAAAAACTGACAAAAAAAGTTAACTCTTGTTTTGCTGAAGATGTTCTAAATACTCTTGTACTACAATCCCACATTTGGATGAACTCTAACCAGCTAGTTTGAAACCAACACTCATGTCTCTGGTGTTTGGTGTGAACATAATAAAAAGCTTCTGATCTGGGGGAAACATTTTATACTTTGAACTTGCTTAAAAACACTCACTGATATTTTTTAAACAGGCACCCAATGGGCTGCATCAAGGAAACCTTCCTTTGTGACCTTGGTCTTCAAGACCAGCTGTGAAGGTTCTAGGCCACAGCTGCAGTACAACCGGTGCTGTTGGCTGCCTGAGCCACCCAGCCAGGCCAAGGCTAGCTGCAGATGATGGAGTCCTCACTTTGGTTCTGGAAGTCCTTGTTTCAGATGATTTTTGGATAACAGGATCTGATATGAAGATAGATTCTATCAGAAAAATGTGACTGAGTTAAAGTGGAAAAATCCCATTTATCAGCTGGGCTGTTGACCCATTTGCCCATTTTGGGCCTAGAGGGGGTTAGGTGGTGTCACTTCCTGCCAATATGGCGTTCCCCAAACCAAGCCAAAGCACACAGAATCATGTGTTGATCAAAATAAAGTCAAAGTTTTGATGTGCATAGACAAGTTCAAATCCATTACTAATGATAACAGAAATTAGACTCTATCCTCCTACAAAATAATAACATACTGGGTTGTTAGTTCAAGCAGGAACTTCTACCCTTATTAACGTTTCAGAAAAGGGATGGGTTTGAGGTGTCGTATAACTGGTAGTCAGGTGATTGTGCAGCTGGTTTGAGCCCTGGTCTGTGGCCTGTGCATGTCTTTGTCCTTGGGAAAAAAAGAAACATTGAAAAGAATATGATAACTCTGTTTGTGATGCGAAGATTTGAAGCATTTTGGCGAGACATCACCAAGGCAACATGTAAAATGGCATGTTGTAATCAGACATGGACATTATGTTTAAATCCAAATTAAGATGCGTTTCTTACATTAACAAGATAGTCTTGTCTCCTAAACTTAACCAAACATCCCGAGCGCCTAGACCTAACTAGAAAATCCTTCTGCCGAAATGTAGATTAGGTGAACAGCAATATAGCTCAGCAGTTCACAACGTTTTTTAAAGTCAATGCCCCCGACATGATCCCCCTGGTGTATCCCTAACTCCCAGGCCCCCGGGAGACATCTGCACAACAGGAGATGCTAGTCAGATTTAAATAGTATGAATAAATCTATGTTATCAGAGCGTTTTTACAGTGTGAGTACACACCGGCGTCCACTCATTAGGCATGCATTGTTCACAGACCTAAAATCAAAAACTTGGCCTCTGTTCATCAGATATTCATCCACTTTAGTGTTGCCCAGTCGGGAAATATTGCCTTTTGAAAACGAAACAAAAAACAATAATGACAACAAGTTGGGGAATTGATTAGGAAAGTTTTATAAGATGAGAATTTTAAATATTTTAAAAAGTCAGGACAACATACAAAATCATTTTCAGGACCCCATATCAAATGTGAACAACAAAAACTAAATGTCTAGCCAAGCGAGAGTTGCTCATTCTTTACGTCAGCCTTGATTTGTTTTATTTGCTCATTTCTGAGCAAAGAGTTAAGGGTCTGTTTTAAATGCTGCTCCTTGAGGATATGGAAACACACAGCATCCTTAGCTGCTTTGTCAGGATGTTTTTTTCTTTTGTTGTGTTTTTTTTTTCTTTTTCTTGTTATTTATCAGGCACTCTTGAGATGTGGTTTCATTGGCTTGTCATAGAGAAAGAACAGCCCACAAAGCACCATGTTTCCATCGTGTTCTTTGAATGTGTTTTGATATAAAGTTTTAAAGTGTGATTGTTCTGGTGCACATTTTGATCGGTCGTGTAATTTTAACCAGTGAGACTTCATTGCTGTCAGAGCTGTTAGAAGCTGTTCTGACTCGCTGCCGCCAGTTGGGATTGTTTATAGGCGTTGCTATGGAGATCATTTACTAGTGTATTCGGAGGGTGATTGGGTGAAGAGAGGAGGATCCCTGCTGACAAACCCAAAATTCTAGTGACAAATGTTGGTGCAAACTGTCGCTTGAATTGTCTGTATGAGCTAACTTGCCAGTGTCATTACATTTCAATTTCTGATTAAAACAAACAAAAACAAAAACACTAATTATTTTGTCTTTGTTTAATGTAACGCACAGAAAACACTCATGAATCATATTTCAGGCAAATACTTAGTCAATCTGATGGGACAGAGATCTGATCTATCTCACACCCTCTGGAGATGAGTTAAATTAAGATCTTATTGATGGTATTTAATTAAAGGAAAATTTTAAAAAGGCTTTATTCTCAAAAATGGAGAAAAATACAGAGATATATAATGTCTTCTTTCACAGCTTAGAATATAATGTGGCCTCCAGGCCTTTGGATTGGAGAAGGAACCAGAAGTACCTGGAGAAAAGAGACTTTAGGCATATACAAACATGTCAGTGTTTAGTTTTTATCTCACTTTTTCAGCTGATAACTCTTGTTTGGTTGCACTTGGTGCTTTAGGAAGTACATATGTAAAACCAGTTTTATTTCCTCATTACTTGTGGGGAGGGAACTGGCTCATATTTCCATGCCAACATGAGGTAGTGAAATGAGGCGCATAACCTTCCGCTCCGGGGCTGTTCAGACGATCAAGTAAGCAAAGTAAAGGTGACCAACAGTTCATAAGCACTACTGTCAGTCATTAGATTTTTCTTGATGAGCAGCACCATAAAACAGATATCATTTCTCAAGTCTGTATAGAAAACATCCATTAAAGAGTCACGGTGCTGGAGTTAGAAGTAAGTCAAGCCTCATCAAACATCCTTTTGCATGAGTGACGACAAGCATGTGCTTTTGGTACTTTGGGTTCAAACATTCATTTATAATTGTTTATGTGTTATCAGTTTAAACCATTTCTGTTTGTCCAATTCTGTGACTTAGTTGAATATCAGATCACATTTTATGGCAAATTAATGCAGAAAAGACAGTCAATTCCAAATGGTTCACGAACTTCATCATGTCACAGTAGTTGAGCAAAGACCCCTTGCCTCAAGTCATAAAAAAAGTATCTGTTCATTTTTAATACTTAAAGACCCGGATAACCATGCAGAAGCTATTTTATCCAAACACACCTCAAAATGATTAATCACAACTGAGTGTCTTTGTGCATGACAAGGACTGATAAAAACACAAATGAACTTCTGAGGACAATAAATGTACAATGGCAGCTCAAGGACTGGGTTCAGCTGTTCTATTAATGTTAAAATATATTCAAACTGTATCAGTCATATTAGTAGGGTTCAATTTTGTCCTTGACATTCTGCCGTACAGCCACTTTCCTCCTTGCTCTCCTCTTTTCCCTGTTTGATGATTCTTTCTTTTACACAGATGTAAAGTACTTAATCTGCACTGCATGATTTGTTACCTCAGACACATCATCGTGACGGGACTGGCCTTCATTATCTGTACTTGAGCTAGGACAGATGGTGAAGTTCAGTGTGTGAACTTTTAACTCCTGGGAGATCAGCAGTCCTCATCTTGTGACTGACTGGGTCACACTAGGCAGATTTCAGTTACAGATGGTCTCAAACTCAAAGCTGAAGGCCATTTAACAGACTTCCAGACATGTCTCTCAGGAAAGGTTGGCATCTCAACTTGAAGAGTCTTTTTCTTCCTTTTTTTTTAAATTAATGAATCAATAACTGGCTCCCTCTAGTGGTTACTAGAGGGAGCCAGCTATTGCCATTCTTGATGATGCCATAGACGTTTTATCTCTGAAATGGCTTCTGTGGCACATCAGCAGTGGAAATGTGATCACTACGGGGTTCTTCTACTTTACAGGCTTATTTACTTGAAAAAAAAATTGCACAAAAAATCAGAACATTCCATCAAGTTTTAAAAGCTGCAGATTTTTCCATCTCTCTCTTTAGAGGTAAATAATGTTAAGATGTCAGTGATCAGGGTTAGAGTAGATTTATGTCCACCTGTGAGTTAAATATTCTTGTTCTTTTTAGCTCTGGTTTGATTTACACCAACTCTCAAAGGAAATATCTCATCATGGCAGATAGTGCGGAGTGTTGACTAAGTATTCTCACCAAATACAACTCCCTGCTGTGGCTGCGAATGACGCAGATGAATGATGTGATACTGGATTGAAACACTAACAAAGTACATAAAACACTAATGAAGAACATAAAACCGGCACAACAACATGCAAGATGTTGAAACACCTGACAGATATTGATTGGAAGCTAAAAGTTACTGAAAAACCCAGCTTCATGTTTTCTTTGTTTTGAATTTCGATCAAATAATCACATAAATGTTTTCAGGCTTGGGTGACACCATCCTTTACCTACACCCGGTTACTCCTGTTCAGGATCATCTGCTGGGGAGCCGGGGGAGCCTTTCCCAGCTGTCTTCAGGCAAAAGGCAAAGATACAACTCTGGACAGGTCACGAGTTCAAGCTGGTGTGTGATGTGTGAGACAGAATGACAACTGACGGACAGACAGATGGGGCCTGTCTTTCTGCATTAGCAGTGATACTGTATATCAGGTCAATGTAGTGCAACAAATGTATGAATGACTCATTGTTGTCATGGAAATCTACTTAATGAATAGCCGACACTGGTGCTACATACTCAGTTGAATGTCTGGTTTTCCGTCTGAACAAAGATAAGAGACTATGTTTGCACATATGTATGCAAAATACAGTTAGATATTACATTAAAGACATATTTTAATGTTTATCTTGTGTGTTGTGCATACAGTGCATGTATAGCACACTGCATCTATTGATTTGTTTTAATTATCTTCTTTGAACAGCAGATGGCAATGTTACCTTCAAGATTCATCACCATTCCCTGGCTACTTTGGCTTCCTCCTCTTCCTCCTCCTCCTCCTCCTCCTCGTCTGCCTCCTGCCTGGTGAATCGCGACAGTAAGATTCTCTCACCATGCCAGTCACGCCCCACACAGATATCAGCCTGTGTCTCCAACCCATGCATGGTCACATCTCTTACAAACTCATGTGCAATGGACTCTCAAACTCAACCACCTCAAGCCTCCCTTCAAATTTAATTAATATCCAAGCTTCAGCTCCTATACGTCTATTTTCAATAAAAATTAAAAGCCTGACAATACTCTATAGCGTTTCCAAGCCAAATGCATAAGACAGCATCCCACTCAGCCCTATTTTTAACCATCATTATAGTAATCACTGAAATGCTGGATGGCAGGGACACAGGTGCAAAATAGCAATGTAATTGATCTGGTACTGCTGCAGCCTAGAACAAACCGGCTGGGGTTGGTGGTGGTATGAGGGTGTAAACTGCACATGAAGGCATACATTTGAACTAGTTTTATCTTCAAAATTAACATTTTTAATCGAATTAAATTACAACAGAGGTTGCACTCCTTTCAGAGGCATCTCAAAGCATGCATAAAGTATCTTTGAAGTTTTTGAGATAACTGAAAAAAATCAGTGTTTGTTGATGATCCCAATGATACAAATAGGACCTCATGGCAAACACAAGCACCCCCACCCCCCACCCCCCACCCCTCACCCCCATAGTAGAAGCAGACATTGAAGCTGACCTTATTTGGATTCAAGGCTGTATGATATATGTTAGTTTGTGTTGCGTCTGGAGTCTGAAAATTAATAGCTTTCTTGTCACCAGACAAGCGAGTTCCGAGCAAAGCCTGGAAGCATTTTAAAGAGCAAACTGGGATCATTCATGGTTGTGGTTTTATAGTATCAATAAAATGGCCACTGTGTCAACAATAAGAGCTGACTTACTTATTAGATAAAAATGCCATTACTTTCCCTCTCACACACACATACACACAGAAATACACACAGACACACATTAAAGCACCATCTCCCTACGTGTGGGAGACAGAGAGACCATCACCATGGAAACAAACGTCATGTAGCCCAGTCTTCCACCATCCACCACCACCAACCCCCTCCCCAATATGAACTCACCCCCTACTTCTCTCTCTGTTGCTGCCTGTCTACATGCACCTCCATTTCTCTTCCTCTGTCTCCCATTCTCAACATCATCCATCTTCCCAAAATAACCCTGCTTTTTCTTTTCCCTTCTGTTGCCACTGTTTGTTCACCAGATCGCACAAAATCTCTTCACAGCGTGTTCAACATATCTCTGTTACTGTGCCAAAATGTTGCCTTTTTCTACATTAAAGGATCTCCCATCCCCCATTGGGTGCCTACAGATGCAGTTGTATTTGTGCGTGTTTGTGCATGTGTTCGAAAGTGAGTGTTAGCGATATAGAAAGTGAATGGGGGGAGGGGTGGACTATCGGGATATGAGTTAACCCATGAAGAAATGCCTCATCTGTCATCTGTCTCTTTTGTGTTGATGGGGCTGTTCCATTTATAGCCAGATGAAGCCAGTTTCAAAATGTGTGTTGCCAAGTAATTCAAGGAAGTATTCCAAGCTATCAGTTTACTCGGTCCCTTACTTAACATAACATATGGTATTCTGTCTACAGTAGCTACAAGGTGAGAACAGACGCCCAGATGTTCAGCAGCTTTCCATAGCTCCTCCATCTACACTGTGTTCTTTCTGAACCTGTCTGATAGTCCCATGACTGCTAGGCTCACCTTGGATGTTTAGATGATGTTTAGGTCAGCACATAAAGGATTTTAGCAACCACCAGCACCAGCTTCATGAGATTACCATTTCTTTGCCATTTGATTCATTAGAAGGTGAGACTCCAGAGTATGTGTGTCTTCTTCTTGAGATAGCAATTTGCCTTTTCTTGAAGGAGATTGGGAAATGTCTCATGGTTTGCTCTTGATGTAGTAGTTTGAGGCTTGGGGCAAAAGCATCATCGACAAACAGCAGAAATGTTACTGCCAAACTGGATTTTCCAAACACTACAGAAGATAAGTTATAGAGAAAAAAATGTGTGCGTGTGTGTGTGTGTGTGTGTGTGTGTGTGTGTGTGTGTGTGTGTGTGTGTGTGTGTGTGTGTGTGTTTGAGTGTGTGTGTGTGTGTGTGTGTGTGTGTGTGTGTGTTTGAGTGTGTGTGTGTGTGTGTGTGTGTGTGTGTGTGTGTGTGTGTGTGTGTGTGTGTGTGTGTGTGTGTGTGTGT
>JAOWBL010000440.1:0-17563 GCA_028564865.1 Zenarchopterus dispar | reverse complement strand
GCATGTGAACGGCAAAGGGCGACCTTGCTGCAGCTGCTCATAAACTACCGCCCGCTCTGGCTCTAAGATGGCCTGGTCATAGCCTGTCAGCCCATACCTCATGAGAGCATTAAACAGTTTTTGCTTTATTTTGCAGGTTTTAAAATTACAGGCCTTTCCATTAGATTTTTCTTTGTGATATTTAGGTTTTGCCAAAAATCTAAGGATAAGGGAAATGTGACTTTGATAAAGTCATCCAGTAAGTGACTATTTTAAATTAGTGCTAAAGGTAGATACTAAGATGCTATAGTCAAATGATTAGTTAAAAGATGAGGAGATGCTACACAGAAGCAAATATCCTGTCACAATGTTTTGGTGCCACAAAATTAAAATTTACCTCCTCTTCTTAAAACGTTACATTTCAGTTACAGTTTCAACACTTTTTATATTTTCTTTGTTCAACTGTGAATAAAATAAGCATTCATGAGATTTGCAACTTATTGCATGTTTTTTTATTCACATTTTATAGTGTCTCAACTTGTTTGGAGTGAAGATTTGACACAGCAAAAATTAAAATTATTTTCCTTTCAGAAGTTGATATTTTCTTTTATTCAGTCCTTATAAATGATAAACATCAGTATGCAAACAATCACGTTTGTCGCGATAGTGTGCACATGTTCAGCACTTCAGCAACAGAGGGTCCAGCAGACACTCGTAAATTGGAGAAGCAGTAGCCATGTTAACTGTGTTTAACGTACCATGACAACATCAGTCTGAGTCTCTGCGATCAACTCTGTCAGTTTGGTCATGGTAGTATGGAAAAACAGAAGTTCAATAATCAGCCTTGTGCATCACTCCCTCCTTTACTGATCTCCACAACAGTCTTTCCTCTGGCATGACCCTTCTCCACCTTGTTGAAGGCCTGAGGAACCTGAGAGAAGCTAAAGGTCTCCTCCACCACAGCCTGAATCTGACAGAGAGAGAGAGAGAGGAAGTGAATGTCACAACACTCCATTATGAATGTCATCACTGCAATATCAGTGAGGAAGGCAGACAATGCAATTTCCTTAGTGATAGAAATTATCATTCATTGTTTTACACAAACTGCCTTTTCTGTAAAATTCTGTAAGGGAGGATTATTACCACCTAGCTTTGTGTTCTTCATGTCATCTTTGTTAATGAAACTGGTGCCTTTTTCCCTCTCCGCTATATATTTTTCCGCTATAGATGCAAAAAAAAAAACAAAAACAAAAAAAAAACAAAACATTCTAACTTTGGAAAGTGATGTTTCTTAGATGAATTAAATTTTTTTAGGTCCTGGAATTTTTTTCTTTTTCCCCAAAGTTATCAAATTCTGCTTTTGTGCTTTCTGATTAATTTAGTGTTTTTATGGTGGATTATCATTTTAGATGTGATCGGAAGATAAAAGTTGAGGTAGATGTTTGTTGTGGCATTCCTATGTACACAAATATTCAGTTTTCATGGTGCTGAGGACACTTCAGTGTAGAGTTTTTTTTTTTGTTTTTTTTTTTCGATATTGGCTCTCTATGACATCAGAGAGGGCTGAACTTTCTTGTATGGTCATAGTATGTGCATCTACAGAACCTGGAGCTTCTTTTTGTTTTTAACATGTCTCCAAAGAAACTTATTTTCTTTGGAGACATGTTTGTTGTGAGCAAAAGCTGGCTGACTATTGAGCCAGTTTGTTTTTCTGAGCCAGTTTTTTCCTGCTACTTCATTACAGATAGGACAAATTTATGATGCAGGTGTAGTGTTTGATCTGAGGAACAACTAAAGCTGAAAGTTGGTGCTGTTCCAGTGTTATAAGGTCCTGAGTCTGATCTGAAAGTGACAGGCAATCTGTCTGCGTCGTGTTTGCAACCAGTGTGAGTCTGTATTTTAGTCGCAGCACTTTTATGTTCCATCTCATACAAGGTTTTAAAAAAAAAAATACCACAGTTGACTTTATCTTAGTATGGAAGGATTTGAGGTGTTGAGGTCATTTATAAGAAATGTTGTTCATGTGTTGATGTTGTAAAAACAGAAGTTGTGTGCTTTCATTAGTGATTAGCTCCACCCATCAGCAAGTGTCCACAAACTCGACTAATCAAAATGCTTGTTTACTGCTCATTTAAAAAAAAAAAAAAAAAAGCCTCTCCTTGTGGTTATGATGTTTGTCACTTTGAAATAAAAACTTTCAGATTTATGCTCTTCTAAAGCCATTTAGTTCACTAAAATTCTCTCTCTTATAAGAGTCTGGTCCCTCTCCTGTTCAAACAATTTCCACCAGTACGGAATCTGCAAATCCATCCCAACGCAACAGAGGCAGGTGTTATAAAATTATTCATTCAGAACATCCAAAGTCACTGTTCAAAACAACCAAGATAACTGCAGAATTGCTAATAAAACCTTGGATAAACACCAGCATTACCACTCCACTGCAGCCATTCTGGATGTGTTTTGTTGATACTGGTGTGATTGTCGCTCTGCCTACATCACATGCTTTGTTCATCAATAATCCTATGGTGTCTAGAGGCAGTTTCCTCTGTGTTTGATGATGTTGCCGCCTCGAACTGAAAGTTGAAACCAGAATAATTCTTTGTATTGGAAAGGAAATGAATCAGGGTGGCTGGCTAGGCTTACCAAAGTGTTAACAGAAGTGTAACTGCAACCAAGTAGCTGCTTCTGCACATTTAAAAACAAAGAATGACCAATTGTCTCACGCTTTCCTATTCTGGATCAATTGCTAACCAATCAGAGGAGATATGGTTCTTCATGAAAGTGACCTTTAAGGCTTTAGGATCTAAAACTGAGCATTTCAGACCGAATATCACAAAATGTCCACCTGCAATGCAATGTATGAGAAACATTGTCATTAAAGCACTAAAAAAATATTCCAGTTGATTCTTAACACAAGTCAACGCAGGAAAATATGGAACAAAGAGATAAGAGTTTAAGAATAGATGTGGAACTGTTCTGAAATGAAATGCAATCAGTGGTTTACATGGAATCATCACACAGATTAAAAACTGGTGTTAATTATGTGTTTGCCACAGTCAAAAGAAACCCCAGTCATTCATAAACATGCAGGTTTCTTTTAATGAGCATGTGATGTGCAACATTAAAAAAAAAATTGAAAGGAAACAAAGGTGTGCCTGCCCTCACAGACACTGGATGGCTGAGAGAAGATAAAGCTACAGTCTCACCTGTCCTCCATCCACCAGGGCTCTCACTTCATCCAGCACAGCACCACTAGGAGCGAAGAGCCCCCAGCGGTAGTGAACTCCTTTGACCAGATGCTGCAAGACAACAGAAAAATGAAAAGTGCATGAAGTTTAACAAGTGTACAAGAAGTATTTTGTCCTCTTGAGTAGATTATGTGATGAATTTAATGTTACAACTTTGAAGCAGCTGATAGCTGGTGATTTTTTCCCTCTTCTTTGATAAAACAGCCCAGTCGACTTCTTCAGGACACATAGTTTTGTCTCTGCAGGGACACTTGGATGAATATGTTCGTTACTGTGTCCCATCTTTGCTAATGTTCAGAAAGCTTGCTAAAATATGGTCTGGAGAGATATCCCAATAACATTTTAGTTATTCTCCAATAATGACTCAGTTATACTGAATTTTACTGTTCTGATACCAGTCAGATATGTTGGATGTCCAAATGTCCTTCATAAAGCTGACTACCTGTGCGTCTTTTAGTTTTAATGACATGTTCAGCCAAAGTCTCATAAAACAAGAGAAAGCAGATTCAAGGATGGATTTCTAACCCAGGACTGAACCACAACTCCAAGTGTTCAACTAAGTTGTAAAATCAAACGTTTTTGCTGACTGTCATGATTGATCATATCCATCCATCCATTTTCTGTACCTGCCAAATCCATTTCAAGGTCACGGGGGTCTGCTGGAGCCTATCCCAGCCCATAGCAGGCGATAGGCAGGGGTACACCCTGGACAGGTCGCCAGTCCATCGCAGGGCCACATGTGCAACGAACAACCACACACACACTCACACCTACAGAAAATTTAGAGTTGTCAATCAAGCTAACATACATGTTTTTGGACTGTGGGAGGAAACAGGAGTACCCGGAGAAAACCCACGCAAGCACAGGGAGAACATGCAAACTCCCCACAGAAAGACTCCTGCCAGGAGTCGAATGGTTGATCATATAGGACACTGAATTATAAAAGTCTGCCATTACTGCTCTGTCGTTCAGGCTGTTTTGGGGGGAATTCAATCTCCTGCTTTTTCACTCTACAGCTCCTGAAATGCTTTATAGAGATTACTCATTTAACACTTTGCAACACTTGCATCATCTTGAAAACTGCAGTCTTGCATAATGAGCATCTCAGTATAAAATAACAGCATATTGTTTTTACTTTAGAGCACACTAAATCCAGACTGAAAGTCCTCATATGTACCAACATTGTGCAAATGTCTAATTGCGAGTAGGTGTTTAATAATAGCATTTTTAGAGATAAAAGGAGATTTAAATATGGTTAATTATGGGATACAGAATGATGTTCTTTTGATCCTGTGCTGTAGTTGGTTAATAGTGATTAAAGTTATCTGACAGAGTAAAGATACAGGATTGGTATTAATCAGTGTAGTTGGGTTGAGACCCAACAGACAATCCTAACTATTGAAATGAACTATATAATGGGAGAAAAACAACTTTATGTGGAGATTAAGAACATGGAATGTAAATAAAATATCTTAGAAAAGCAGTGCACATCTGTGATTTCATATGTAAGTTTATTAAAAACAAAGTTTGTTCTGTTTGCACGCTTGGTGCAGTGCATTTATGCTGCTCTGAGGTCTCGTGAGCCGCATGTTTACTATATCTTGAAGCATTTTGCATATTTTGTCACAACAAGGTGTGCACCTAGTGAAAAAATTTCCCTGTTTATCAAAAGAAGTAACATAGAACAACACTGACTGTTTTGCTTGTATAACATCTTTGAGTTGGAAGTACTGATTTACATAGAGTTAGAGCAACAACCAGGCTTGCTGCCTTTCGAAGACATTTTGCATAGGTTTTGACCAAGCTATTTCATCTTTAAGTATAGTGACAATGGGGAAAAGAATATTGTACCCCACTGACCTTTATTACTATCAATGATATAATACAATTAATAATTAAAAAAATAATAACATTACTGGGCAGTGAAGGAACACTATCACAATACCACAGGGAGCTGTCTGCATCAGGAGCCAGACAGCATGGTAGGGGCCACAATCCACCCCTGGGAGGGATAGAGTACCAAACACCACTGCTGTTGGATGGATGTATGGACCTCACCACAACCCAGGAATGAGTGGACATTGGGCCATCGCCATGGCAACCAGAGTAAAAGGTACCTCCAATGCACAGGGCTCCGACTGAGACAACAATGGAGTTAAAAAATGGTGTGCACGAAAAAAATACACACACACATATATATATATATATATACATATACATGTATGTATATATACATATACATGTATATATATTATATATACATACATACATACATACATACACACACACACACATATATATATATACATATATATATATATATACACACACACGCACACACACACACACACACACATACATATATGTAGACATACACACATATATAACAGAAATAAAATGGCTTTTTAATAAATCATAATAGGATAACGCAATTATATAAATAAGATATATCCAATAAATGTCAATAAAATGTGTTAAAAAAATAGGGATTGAGAGAGAAAATCTAAGACGGGTAGTCTAATAGAAAATTAAAACAAAGATTAGTTAAAAGCCAAATTTGAAAGGTAGATCTTGAGCCTCTTTTTAAAAACGTTAAAAGTCTCTGGAGCTCTCAGTTTCTCCGGCAGGCTGTTCCATAAATGTGGGGCCTAGTATTGGAAGGTAGCCTCACCATGGGTTCCTTTATTAACAACAGGAGTATTAAGAAGGCCCATCTTCTTAACTAGAAAGAGAAGATGGACAAGACAGATGAGTCTTAAAGAAAAGAAGGCGAAGAAACAGGCACAGACAGTGTAAATATGTTTTAAGTTGTGTAAATTTAGCAAGAAAAACTAAACGCTTTCTGTGGGTCTGACCCATGCTCTCTGACGTAATTTCTTTCATCACAAAAAAATTATCAACACTTTCTACATGGTGAAGAAAGCACAGCAGAGACTTTTTTCTTCAGAAAGCTTAAAAAAAGCCAAACTTCCTCTCTCAGTTGCTAGCAAATTTCTGCAGAAAAAAAGAGAAAGGACTATTTGCTAGTGTCTCACAGTTTGGTAAACTAGCTGCACTGCAGAAAGCCACAGGGACTTGGTGCACACAGCTGATGCAACACCAAAGGATTATGGACTTCAGGCAACCTAACCTGCGAAATCATCAAGGATCCAACACATCCAAGAGAAATCTAATCTTACGAGGCTTAAATTTGTCATATGTAGGAGTCATCTTTTAAATAGACCAAATGAATCCATGGATATGTACACATAAATATGTATGTATGAACATACACTGTCGTCATGTAAAAGAAAAAGTTTAGCTTCAGAAAAAATTAAATTAAATTAAAAAAGCTAGTATAGATTTATAGAAACAAAACTGCAAGACTAATACAGTTTCATCCAAAAGAATATGGAGTTGATATTTATAGTTCTCTCATTTTAATAAAAGAAGATGATTTAACACACTGAAGAATGCCAGCCCTTTATTTAAAAAATAATATTGCTGCATAATAATATTCTGAACCTTCTTGACAACTTTTGACTAACTGAAATGCAATATAAAGTAAAATTGACTTAAGTCTCTTCAAACCCAACAAGCATTAATTTCCTCAGTGTCATTTTGGAGAAAGTGTCTTCAAGTCAAGCTTTCTTGTTTCAGTTTGCTTTTTGTTTCTCTTATTTTTTTTTGTAAAACTAATCTATTAAACCCATGAACATAAAAATAAAGGGGAAAAAACAAAAATGGAGATTTTCTCCAAAACAACATTTTCTGTTGCGATGCACCATTTTTAGTTCTTCTTTAAGGAATTCTGGCAACTTTTCCTTGGTAATTGTTTAATTTGATGCTTGTAAAATACATATTGTATTTATAGGTAGCACTTGCTAAGTCAAAGACATTTGTAAAGACTGTATACCAGCAAAGCTTTTTGAAACCTCAACCAGCTTCCTGAGGTGAAATACATCACCTAATTTTGTCATCCTGTTTCAGTTTGAAAAAGTTTCCTTATCACTAAAAAAATATAATAGATGTGTTAGAACGTTGGTAAAGTCTCTTGCCCTCAGTACTTCATTGAAAATTAAAGAAAAAACAAAACAAAACATGAAAAAACTTCTACAAAGTTTGCAGACCATACCGCCATCAAAACAATGATCAGACTTCATCTTGAGAGGAAATCACATTTTGTTGTGGTGCACAGAGAACATGGTGCAACACGAAATCAAGCAGATAACTGTTGACTTCAGACGAAAGGGAAAAAAGACACACAACCATGTCTGTATTGGTTTAATTTCCACATTGACCCTGATATAGTCCTCATCTCCATTTTGGTCTATTTACCATTTACTCCAGAGAAGAAAACACAGTGTCCAATCAAAAAGCATTGAAAAACAATAATTTTTGTAAAAAGGCAAAAAATGATCTGTAGCCATCCACAGAACATCTGAGGTCAAGCCTAAAAAAAACCCTACTCAGCCTCGAGGTGATCGGATGTGAACAAAGATGTACGAGCAGGTGGCCTGTTCAATTTCTGACATTTTTGAGCAGCGAAAATGGACAAATTCATAAACTAATTATACTGAGAAGAAACCGGAGAAAAAGGAGAACCAAATTTCTGCCATGTGTGGAACGATGAATTCAATTTCTGCTCAGAGACGTGTGTGGATGAGAAATTGGTACCAGGAGTGGTGGATTGGGACATAAGTTTCACTGAAGCAGATTTTAGCTAAAAAAATCTTGCCAGCACAGAATTGTGCCATTAATCGCATAGCAGTGACCTTAAAGATGGATAAAATGTGACCTGAGAGTTCAGACTTGGACGTCTCAGCATTGGAAAACATCAGATATGTATCTGATTTAGCACCACATATGAAAGTGACCCAGGTCTGAAGTGAAAAAATAAGATTTCATGTCATTTGAGTAGTTCAAACAGCCAAAAAAAAAATCAATATGCAAAAAAATTCAGATTTGTCGCTTTTGCATGCAGATTGAACGTAGACTTAGATAAGCAGATGCTAAACAGTGTGGGAAGGGCTAAAGTCATTTCCAAACAAATTAACATATATGTGTTTGGATTGTGGGACAATAAATTGGAGTGCATGGAGAAACCCAAGCAAGCATGAGGAGCACATGCAAGTTCCACACAGAAGGGCCCCTGTTGGGATTTGAACCAGGGACTTTTCTTGCTGTGAGGCAGCAGCCGTGACCACGTCGCCCTTGTGCTCCACCTCCACCATTCATCAGTGAGAAAAATTATTCACAAGTGAAAAGAAATTTAGATTAATTGCCAGTCGTCCCAGAACTGAACAAGCTCAGCCCAAGGTCAAACTGTGCAAAGCTCAGAAAAATTTAAAAAAAAAAAGAACAAAACAAAAAAACCAACTGGATTTCTATTTCAGCCAATAGAGGCCTCAGTTAGGATGTTAAATGTTTAAGATCATGACAGTAAAATTAGAAAACCACTGAACAGATTTTGTTTCCAGGAGAGAGCTTATTCTCTCTTTAAAAAAAACATGGCACATCATCATATCACATGTGAATGACTTCAAATAAGTGGCATAGTAAATACCCATTTTTTTTAAAAAAAAAAAAGAAAAGATACTGTATGCAATTATACTGTATATGTGCTAGTGTACTAGGATTACCTTGAGGGCCTTGGTGGCCACTGTAGCCACAGTCTGCATCATACCATCAGCTATACCCAGCAGGTCAGTATTTTGCAGAAAGGGCGTTACAAGAGTGACATATTTAGCTCCACTCCAAGGCTTCAGGAGGCTTGGCGCCCAACGCTCTGTGTCTCCACCTACATTATCCAGGATCAGGTTAAATCTTTAGTGTGAAGACAGAGACACAAGCAGAGAATAATGAGCACCAGGGGACTAAGCATAAGAGAAATGAGAGGCAGAACTTGATTAGGCAGATGACTAATGGAAAGATGGATGAAGTGCAGCTTAGACAATCTGAGATCTCTGGTTTCGCCCAGTAACCAACTTCAATCATATACTCTGAAGGGTTTATTTGGGTGTGTGGGATCTTCTTACTTCTCCAACGAACTGAGCGACTCCTCAACAGGTCCATCTGTGTAGTCCACAACATGGTCCACTCCGAGTCCCCTTACGAAGTCCTCAGCATTCTGGGAGCAGGTAACCGTCACATGGGCTCCCCATGCTTTCAGCAGCTAAACATAAGTTCAGTCCCCAAACATGAGCACCTGTATTCAGACTTAAGGGATGTCATTTGTACCGTTTTTGTTCAAACTACATACGTTTGGATTATGGTATGTGAAAAACAACCTAGACTTACACTAGGCACCAGGATAATAAGCAAACTATGCTGTCTGTAACCCAACAGGGCAACCCACTTTTTGTTTGGTGTTTATCACAAGTATATGGGTAAATATAGTCATTTTTATATTGGCAGGAGGCCAGTTTTTGTCTGGTACACTTGAAAGTGAATGTGACAGTAAAACATCTATAAAAATATGCAGCTTGGTCCCTCTAATATTTTTGTACCTGTATTGCAAATGTTCCCACTCCTCCCGATCCTCCGAGGATCAAAATCCTGCAAAGTGAAGAATGATGCACACATGTACAATAAATGTGGTTATTATGATACTCTTATATTATGATACACTTTTTTTTCTTTTACCTGACTAAAAGTAGGCTTGCAAAGGTGCATAAAGTTTCCAGAAATGCTCCAAGGATAAGTTAAACTGGGAGATTTTGGAAATAATATCAATAGTATAACAATTAATAATAATAGTATAACAATAGTTTGTAACCAAATGCTGCAGTTTATGTGCATTCTCCTAGAGAGTAAAATTTGAAAAAGGATTCAAAAATATAATAATGCAATGTCATGAATAGATTGCATCTTTTTTTCTTGCATAGCATGCCCTTGGTAAAATGATTAACAACTAATGTTGGAAAAATGACTAGAAATAGACTAGATGAGTATCCCTTAATCAATATATAAAAATAAACTCTAATCTTAATTTCCTAAATAATAAGAAGAACCTGGAAAACAGGAGGAATAGAAAAAGCTCCACAGTGATGAGATAGCTAGCACATGGTAGCTAGCCTCTAAAAGCAGCACAAAGCTGAGGGAGAACCTTTAAAATCTGCAGTCCAGTGGGTTCCCCTTAAAGGTGTGGAGGTTAAGTCACTTTTACAAACTATTTGAGATTTACATGTATTTAGACTCCACCATAGAGAGTTTGTACAATCAGGTGATGCAACTAGAAAAGCATCCATTCAGTCACTCATTCATTCTCACCCTCTGTTAGGAATTATGACTGATTTGACAATTTAAGCTAACTCTGTGCATTCTAACTCTGTGAGCAATTTATTTGCAGTCTGGATGTGGAGAGATGACGAACATCTGCTCTGACTGGACCAGTAGTGGCTGCTGCTGAAGCACTGGGCCAAAGGAGTGCTTTGGTGCTGGCCCAGGGCCGCACCCGCTGCTCACTGGGATAAGTGAGAACTTCCTCAGTCACCCTCTCTCCTTTTGCCATTTTGTCTTCAGTAAAGACTTTCTTGAGTCTTTAAGAACTTTGCACACCAGATGGAATCATTGTTCATCATTTTACAGGTTTTTTAAATTTTGCTTGTTGTAATTTCATTGAGTAATAATGTGTTTTCTATTTTTTTTCCCATTACAGCTTGATTTTTTCCATCTCCGTGAGCTCGATTCATTGGTGTTGATATGTGACATAGTACTACTATACATAGTACTCCCAGGAAGATTAGCCAAAGTAACTTTGGCTACTGCAAGACGGCAAAACAACACTTCCTAAAAAGTACAAGTTTATTTTCCTTCAAATAAGTGAGAAACTGATATTTTAATGTAAACAAAGGTTTTTCGTGCTAGTTTAAACTGTCAATGAAATGGTGTCAACTATTTTACATTCATATTTATGACTTACTTGGTAACTTGCTACTGGTAGTGAAACTGCTTCAATTTAAAGCAGATCAAATGTATTTTCCTGAGTAATTTCACCAAACCTTACCTAACTAGACATAACTCTTAAACTCAGATATTGTGTGTACAAATAACCTTATTTTTCATTTGAGGTTTTTTTTTTTTTTTGACTGCATTCAAGGTCCTTGGTATAAGTTCACCTGCAATTTTGCAAATTCCAATAAATTCTCAAATATTCACTTTCATTTCCATGGAATATTTCCAACTTTGAAAAATCCCAGAATTTTAATCCATTTTTTAAGGATTAATGTTAAAGCCACTTTAATGTTTCAAGTTCACTACATTACAGAGAAGCATCGGAGCAACAGCCAGAGAAGTAACAGACCAGGAGCAGCGAGTGGAATTACTGATCAGAGAGTCCTTGTTTGGGGTGGATATCTGAATTTCTTGTGAGTGCACAGTGATGCGTATCCATATTCCCTCACCGTTTGTTTGTGCAGTTATCTTTATTGAGTCCACCAGTGTTCACCAGCGCTGACCAGGCAGTAGCTGCCACATAAGGGAGGGCTGCTGCCTCTATGTGGCTAAGTGACTTAGGTTTCCAGGATACCTGAATGCAACACATGATTTTAGTCTAAACATGCTGATGCTCACACTGACCTTCTGTTTTACTGCAACCAAATTTCAAAAAGGAAAGTGATAATGTGATCAAAGAGATAAAGATGAAAGCAAACATTCACACACGTAAACATAAGCAATAAAGTGGCCTATTTCCATAAACAAGACAAGCTCACGAGAGATGTTAATCTCCAGTATCATACCTCATTAGCGCTCAGCACCACAAACTCAGCCAAGCTCCCCTGCTTCCATGGTGGGATCGCTGCCCACACCTGAGGGGAAAACACACCAACAAACCACTTATTAACCCAGGAAAAAAAGAAAAAGAAAAGAACTTTATTTACATTTCTGTACAGTTGGTTCACTCAAGAAGTGATAAACACACAAGATAAAGAAAAATTGCACTGTGCGCTGACACTTTAGTTTTTTAGATAAGGTTAAAAAATATAAAATTAAAAATTAAGAAAAAATACTGTGTTAATAACTTATATTGCATTTCTATTCCAAATGACTGTTTTTTCATTAATACTAGCAGTATTTTACAAATATATTTAAAGTACAAGATTATAATGATCTTTAACATAACAATTAAATGGTTTTTCTGGATAATCAAGTGTACAAAGAAAAAGGGTTTTTTTTTTTCTCCCCATCATATGACAGAAACACATTTTGTAAATGAATGAAAAGGAGCTACAAAAGATTGGAGAAGCTTTGTAATGTTAAAAAGTCATAGGGGTCATGCTGAAATCCATCCCCAGAGCAAGTGAAGGTTCTCATGATGGGGTTACTCCCTGTAATGAAAATGCGTACAACTGACCATCTGACTAATCTGCACAAAATTAGTCATACGGCCCCCTCTGTCCATCTACGAAAGCTCTATTCATGCTGAATGATATGCTGGGACCTATACAATATGTTTTCAGGGAATCCCTTGCTCATTTCAGCAAGACAAACCATCTTCTGTATGAGATACCACAATGTGGCTCTGTACTTGGATAACTCAGGGTAGTTATGGTTAGCAGCCATGGTTGGAGTTTTGCTACCTCACTGGCCTGTTAGCGGTCCAGATCTGTGACACACTGAAAACATTTAGAGTATTTAAATAAACAAACAAATGAAGGTCCCAAAACAACAACATTAGCAGTTATAACAATAGCACAATAGTAAGGAATTCTGTGGAAATCTTATTAAATATTAAAGTTACATTCACAAATGCCATTTAAACTTTACTTTGCTGAAGGGTCAAATGTTAACATTGACCAGAGGTGACATCTCTGGGCTCGTAGGCATCTGTGATGGACCATCACACAGTTGAAACATGTACAGATGACTCTGTATTCCCCATCTATTTAGAGCCACATATGTTGCCTTCAAGGCCACATCTTTTCCATGAGTATTCACACTTTTTTTTTTTTCCAAAAGACAATGTCAAACCACATTCTGCACACATTACAAAGACATGTTGGAGAAAAACGAGCCTGGACTTACCTGCCTGCAGTTCTGATTTACCCAACAGAGAATTTTAAAATGAAAGATCAAACAATGATGACCCGCTGAGAGAGAAAGGGACAAAAATAATGACGGGAACTCTTCATTATTTGATACTTCGATACCAGAATGCCTTTTAAGCATCGTTCAAACATCACATGGTAGTAAAAGCTTTGATGAACCAACTTTTTCTGGTGTGTGTTGCAGGTCTGAAATGCAAAAACTGATCTATAGTAATAAATTAAATTATGTTTCCTGTCTCTCTCCATATCCTCCAAACTTTTTCTAATACGGGGTTCAATAATAAATGATCAGACTGCAAAAACTATACAGGGATGCACATATTTTGGATACCATCTGGCTTGGGAGGATTGTAAAAGTAGTTTATGACGAAATATCAAAGCAGAGTTGATTCAAGGTTACGCCAGCACAAGCTGATCCTGAAAGAAAACATAGTCTACCATTATCAGTTAGTTCACTCTGAGAATAACCAAAACTCACAGCCCAGCTAAACTAGTCATGGCTTGCTAACAATGTCTTACACCAAATAGTGAGAGGTTTATTTATTATGTCTATCGACATTATTTAACTGCTGTCTGACCAGCTTATAATTGTTCTACCATAAAGCTAGGAGTTCACTGATAAGCTTACCAGCAGCAGTTGAGGTTGTTAGTTTAGTGCAACACTTTAGTCATGAAAATAGACCTGATGATACAAACAGAGACGTGGTTTATTAATGTGCTTGATTGTTCAAAAACATCTTTTATCATTATTTACTATGATATTTAAGATTTGTGTTTTTTTTGTTTTTTTTTACTGAGGACAACAAAGGAAAGTTGCTGTCTAGACATGTGATTAATAAGACCAGCGTTACTATGACAATTGCTGGGGCACTGTAAAATGTAAATAAAAAACAAAAATGTAATCATGAGCAAAACTCATCAACCCATATTTTATTCCCCATCAAACAGAGAAAAGTTGAAAGTGTGACATTTTACCATTTCATGCAAAGCATTGACTTATTTTCAATTTCATGACACAAACTTTGACAGCTGGAAAAATAATAAAACGAAAGACCAGGAGGATATTATAGGACTAATTAAGTTTACTAGGTCAGTGATTGATTGGCTATAAAAGAAGCATCTTAGAGAAGCAGAGTCTCCCACAAGTAAAGGCGGGTGGAGGATATTCACCAGTCTGTAAAAACTGCATCTCCAAAGTGTCAAATAATTTCAGAACAATGTTCCTCAGATTAAAATGTAAAAAGACTGATCAATTATCTACATACATGACATCATCAAAAGAGAGAGTTTGGAGAAATGTGCACATGTGTCGAGACTGCATTAAAAACAGCCATGATTATTTAATGGAAATCAC
Source organism: Zenarchopterus dispar (assembly GCA_028564865.1). NCBI lineage: Eukaryota > Metazoa > Chordata > Actinopteri > Beloniformes > Zenarchopteridae > Zenarchopterus > Zenarchopterus dispar. The sequence goes on along the minus strand of JAOWBL010000440.1, from coordinate 2,954 downwards.
TGCAAGGACTCCGGAACACTTTGTAAAATCTAGATTTAAAATAGTTGCTGCAATAATAAAAAAAAAATGTTACCAGAACCTAAAAATCATAAATCAGCTTCAGTCATGTAAAGAAGCCATAATATGATCCAGAAACACCAATACACACTTCTAACCTGACTGTTAACTTCATTCATAAAATGTAAGCAGAACAAATTTATTCATAAACTGTTTGTGGAGTGAAATTTATGTGTTTCCCCATTCATTAAAAACGTTAACAGTTCCAAACTTTTTGTCGGTATGTCCAAAACCTACTCCTTCCTCTGACCACCTGTGGAGCTTGTGTAAATGAGAAGTCCACACAGATGTTTGTCAATATCAGACTTTACTATGGTATATGACTTCCACAACATGGAGATATATTTAAAAAAAAGGTTTTAATTATGAGAACAAATTTGAAAAAATAATATAGTTATCCTAACTGTTGGGAGTTCCACATATTTATGGTTCAGATTATGTTTTGTAAAATCAATGCTGTCTGGGTTCAGAAGCAGGAGGTGAAGAAGCAAAAGCTGGCTGAAACAGAAATTTGCCTTCAATTCACTAAATAATTAAAAAAAAGAAAAATAAAACTGCATGATGTGAATTAATCAGTTTTTGAAAGTTGCCTTTGAAAGTTGCCTTTGTCTGCAGATTGATTTATTGGAGCTATAGAAAGAGCACAACATTTTGGGCTAACAAACTTTCAGCAACCTATAGTTATAGGTTACTGAAAGGAAATTATTGCACTATAAATTTTATTCCTATCTATCTTTCTTAAAACTTTTGTTAGACGCCATACACCCCCCTGCTGGCACAATGTATAGCAACACACACTCTATATAACCAGTATAAGCTTAACTTCCGGGGTTGCTGTTGACTCCTGTGGAGATGTGGTTGTCTCAATCAGGTACTAGTCCTAATAAAGAGGTCGCTCCAGTATTTGAGGCAACACAGTTGTTTGAGCTTTGCTGATTAAAGAAATACTTTCTATTATTTGTATTTGACTTAATATCCCACTATTTTGGATTCACCTTTTCAATGATGCACTAAACAGAAGACACACTACCTTTATAATTACCTATACTGTCATGTCTTAAAGTTTTTGTTTGTCTCTTCCTCTTTCATTTTGCATGTACCATGCCCACAGGAAGACATAGAGGTTGATGATGCACCTTTACACGTCCTTATATAGTGCTCTAGATGGGGAATTATTGAGCAACAGGATCACGCTGCTAGTTTGCAAGTAACTGCCATTAATAAATGCAAGAACATTTTTCCAATCAAATCCAAGTTTTGCGTGCCATTCTTTAATCTGGAGTAGGTTTTTGCTAAGGAGATGATTTATGTGCAAATCTACTTTCAGATTTATGAAGATTTCTAGGTCCAGTGTCTTTTTCAGGGAAGGCGTTGCATTGCTTCAGCAAAATGATGCTAAACTAAAAGCAACACCATGGTGGTAAATAATACCATGTCCTAACTTTTCAAGATGTGCTGATGCCATCAAATACAATTTTTTTCTAAAAAATGACATTTCATTAATTTAAACATTTCATATATTTTTTATGTTCTACTGTGAATAAAGTACAGGTTTTGTAAATCTCTGTATTCTGTTATGTACGTTTGACACAAGGTCCATCAATTTTGGACCGGGGGTTGTATTGTGAGTTAAAATCCCTTTGCTTGAGTTGATGATAAATCAGCCCAAGCAGGATCACCCAAGTCATTTTGATCAGTCAAAAAAGGCACTTGTGAAATTTGAAGGAAACTACATTAGCCTCAACAGAATCCCACAGATTTCTGTAAGAGTTTAAAGAGCTGCTGGAGGTTTATTTGATCTAGCACATGGGACAGACTAGTGCAAAGACATTTTTTCTAATTCAGGCTGAAGTCATGCTGAAGTCTAGGTTGAAGGGTTGTATGACAACAAATATGCCGGAAACTTGTGAACTGCATGATTGATGATGCTCAGATACACGGTTGACTTGTTGGTGTGACAAAACCAAAAACACTCCCACAAAACTAGATCACCAGTTGTTTGTGCATTTTGCATGATCACACCTCTGCTGCAGAGAGACTACACAATCATCACGTGGGATCAGACACCTCAATTGTTCAACTGAAGCTTTATGTTTTTAAATCACAAATAATCTTGCCATGTTTTGTTTTCACACCACAGCTGCAGCAAGACTGTTCTTTGACACCTCTCACAATTCACACATTACTCATTTTGCTTATGTTAATCTGCTCAGATGCCATTTGATTTCTTTACCTCATCACCTTCTCTGAAGTACTTCACATCCAGACCACACTCCATAATGACCCCAGACACATCCCTCCCCAGAATTAGAGGGAACTCGCTGCCTGACTGGCTGATGTTCAGAGGGTCTCTCTTCATAGCCATTGTAGCAGCACCATACCCACCTGATGGGGAGAGAGTTTTTTAATCAACCACACATTTTGATGACACTGAAACTGAGATGATGAGAGAAGAGGCAAACATTTGAGAAGTCGATGAGCTGTGTGACATGAAGATGAAAATGTAATTTTGGTTGCAGCTAGAAGAACAAGAGTTGAGACATGAGGATACTCCTGCTGACACATCCACATCAACCTCACCTGATTTACTTTACACAGAAAAATTATAAACAGCAGGAGCTTCAAACCAGAAAAGCCACCCCAAGTTTAAATGTCATACTCAGGTTTATTTAAAGACTACCAATTCACACAAACAAGCCGAGAATTTCACTTCCCTTTCAGCAGCTTTTGGGAACGAAAACTGTTTTTAAAATCTGTATAATTTTTCCATGATACAACACAGACACCATTCATGTCCCTTAATTGCTTTTGCCATCGAAAATTGTACTTCACTGTAATTCACTACATATATATGTATACACAAAAACACATATACATATATATGTATATATAGTATG
>JAOWBL010000439.1:0-17565 GCA_028564865.1 Zenarchopterus dispar | reverse complement strand
ACAGGCAGAAGATCTAGAGGAAGACCAAAGAGGAGATAAATGGATGTAGTGAAGGAGGACATGAGGGTGGTTGGTGTGAGAGAAGAGGATACAGAGGATAGGGTTGGATGGAGACAGATGACTTGCTGTGGCGACCCCTGAAAGAAGCAGCCAAAAGGAAAAGAAGAAGACAACCCAGATAGAAGACACTAGAAGACAAATAGATCATATTTTTGGTAAAAAGTTAGAAAAGAAATTAAGAGTCACAAAATAAATGTTTTATGACTAAGGCCTGAAAGCAACAAGAATCTTAACTAGACCCCTTAGAACATAACAAATAATGAAATCAGTAAAGAAGAGAGGAAATTCACAAGATTTTTAAAGATTACTATGAAATCTTGTACTCACTGTCAGAGACTGTAAATGATGACAGTGTTGATCAATAAATGTCAATATTAGACCTTTTCTCCTTAGGATTCAAAATGGGGAATTAACTTTGGCCATCACAAGAAAAGATAAGAAAAGACTGAAGAATTAGTAGATTGAAAAATACCAAGTGCCCAGGAAGTGACAGCTTCCCGAGTGAGTGGTACAATATTTTCAAAGGTGATTGTGCCCCAGTATTGCTGGAGTCCATAAACTGGACCCTCAGCAGAGCTGTAATACCACCATTATGGGGAGAGGCTGTGATTCTGGTTCTCCTCAAAGAGTACCAAAAAATAAAAACAAAAAAGAACATTACAAATCCTACTGTATTAAATACCAATTATAAGTTGTTTCCATCCATAATCTCCAGAATAATTGAACATTTTCTCCCCGAATTAATAGATCAATTAATCAGACTGGGTTTATAAAAGGCAGGCAAACACAAGACAACAGGTGTACTCTACATGTGATGCAACAAATTAATAACCAACACCTGAGCACAGCTCTGGTGAGTCTCAGTGGAGAAAAGGCATTTGATAGGGTTAGCTGGGTTTATTCTATTTAGCATTAAAGCTGCTAGGTTTGATGACAAATTTGTAAAATGTATGCAAGCTTCATATAGTAATAGTCTGCAAGAATCAAAATCAATGGCCATCTGACAGCTTCAACCTTCGTAGGGGTATTCACTCTCTTTTTGCAATATTCATCAAGCCAGTGGCTCCAGCTATTACACAGGACAAGGACCTGGAAGGAATGAATATTGCGAGAGAAATTCATAAAATTTGACTTTTTGCAGTCAATGTTATGATATACCTCCAAAACCCAGACATAACTTTTCCCAAACTTATGAATGATTTGGATGACTAAAGCCAGATGTCTGGTTACCATTTAAATATTATTCAAACACAAGTTTTCTCTGGGCATCTCCATCACCCAAGATATGAGCAAGCTATGTGATATAAATTTTGACAAAATAAATAACACAGTTTAGAAAGATATAAGAAAATGGTCCTTGAAAATACCTGCACTTCGGGTCATGTGCCCAGCAAAAGACTTCCTCCAGCACACCAACTTGCACCAGCTCCTGCATTCTTCTGATTTACAATAAAAACTAGTCCTTTATCAGCCACTATGTGTCAGCTTTTGGATCCTGCTTCCCACCTACCCCACAGCACATAGAGAGACATGTAGAAATATTGAAAAAAAAAAAAAAAAAGATCTGCTTGGGAATACAATTCAAATCAACTCTGATCATGGACCACAGAGAAAGATTAAATTCATATGCCTTTTTTAGTTTAATTTAGAAAAACATAAATTCAGACCTACTATTAGCTACCGCTAACTCTACATTTAAAGTTATCATTTTATTGAAATCAAACTTTATATTCCACAAAGTGCTTAACAGTAAAAGCAAAGTCGATCCAACCCATCCATGCTTTAACATTCTGTGCAGCCCTCAGGTTCTCTGACAGGATGGTCCATCAATTTGGGTAGTAGTATTAGAAAGCAGCCTTGCCGTTGGTTCTGGTATTAATGATTATGATTAAAAGCCCGTTCTGGAGGACTCAAGGGTCTTCCAGGGTTCATGGGATAAAAGCAAGTCAGAAAGATAAGAAGATAAGCCCATAAAGACTTTTGAAAACCATTCAAAGACACCTAAAATTGATTCTGAAAGAAACAGGGAGCCAATGCAATGACTTATACTGAATAAAACTAAAACCAGAGTCAAGAATTACCCCCAAGTTTTTTACTTGATCAGATGTCTTTAAAGACAGTGCAAAGTCATAATCGGATTTATAATCCCATAATCTGAGATAAATATATTAGATTAGTGGAGATGAATGTTAATGTTGAGTAGATGCATAAAACCAATCAATGAGTTGATGTACCATAATTTTCTTCAGTTGAACAAAAACAAGACAACAAAAAAAGAGTGTTTAAGAGCACACAGCTTCAGTTATTACACCTATTAACCACCAGTGAGGCCCAAAATCTGGGTGTAGTCATGGACTCAGACCTGAACCTTCAGAGACACATTAAGACAATTACAAAGTCAGACTTCTACCACCTGAAGAACATCTCCAGGATCAAAGGACTAATGTCTCAGCAGGATCTTGGAAAACTCATCCATGCATTTAACTTCAGTTGATTTGATTACTGCCAACATTGTCTTCAAAGGTTTGCCTAAAAAGTTAATCAGACAGCTATACCTGATCCAGAATGCTGCTGCCCAAGTTCTCACTAGAACTAAGAAAGAGAACCCCATTCCTGGAATCAGTATTACATTATATATCTTACAGTTTCATGTCACTTAGTTGCCATGGTTACATGGTCTGTAAACAACTCAGAGCTTTGCAGTTTGTTATCACCATCTGGTTTAGCGTCAACAATTTTAATTTGCAGAATATTATACTGATCCATTTTAATGTCTTGAAGGAATTCGTTATTTTATATGTTAAACTACTTCAGCCAATGTAAAACAGTTGACTCAGCAGAAACATTTCCTTATTTATGATAAGAAGGAGATGCAGAACGAATGACGTCCCTCTTCATGTGAAACCCTTGGACTGTGAATAAAAATGACCACTTGCTCACCACAAAATGTTAAAGTTTTAAACTTTTGACAGGTTCAGACATCATGCTGTGGATGTACTCCTTAGGAGTATCGTTAAATGAGGAAGTGTGGAAGCTGTAATGGAAACTGTGTTATTTCCTTCAGGAGTTCTTTATGAGTCCACTCAGTTCAGTCCAGTATTGTGTGTGTGCAGTTTAGGTTTAGTTGTCTTATACAGCTGTAAACATGTTATTTTGTTTAAAGACCCAGCTCTGTTCTGTAAAACTGCTGTACTGGAGACTCTCTGAGTCACTCCTGCATTGAAACCACAGATCAGACCCCTCTGCATTAATCAATAAAACAGAATGAAGTTAGAATAAAGTTTTAAAGGCAAAAAAAACCAAAAAAAAACTCACACTGAAAACATAATAGCTTCGAAACTTGCTTTTAGGAATGATAACTTGTATTAACCTCCTAAGACCTAGTGCATTTCTTTTTCGCTGTTTTGAGACCCAGTTAAGAAAATAAATATTATGACAGACAACAAAATGTGTGATGTCCAGATATGTGTACGTCTTAGTATGTCTTTTTAATTATTTCATGTGAGTAATTTTGTGAACCTTTAATCAATGTTCTCATTATAACATAACTTGAATTATTTTCCTCTCAAAGGTAACTGAAAATATAAATTAAATTAATTAGATTATCATATCAACGGAGAGAGAAACAAAAACCTTTATCCAGACTTAACACAGTGGCTGAATAAAATGAAAAAGTCTCTAACGTGCATGTAGCTTGTCATCTGGTTTTCTGCTGGAGTCGATGAGAACATTTGAATAAGAGATGGAGGTCTGATTGTTGTTATCTGGAGTCGTGTTAAAACTTCAACTATTTGAAACACCAGAGAGATCTGCACACATTTGTGGTGATGTCATATCGGACATCTGACACTTCATGACTGGTGGAGAAGCACTGTTTTAGGTCAGAGACAAGGGAATTGTTTATGTTTATGAACATTAAAGTAAGATTAATTCATATTCTTCAAAATGCATTGAATTACATTAATGTAAACTGAGATCTAAGTTAAATGGAATTTAAATGAGTTCCACTTTCTTAACCATTAAGACCTTAGCGGTCTTCAACTGACACAGCTGGGACTGAAATCACAATTATTTCACACAATTACTCAACCACAGATGAAATTGCAGGCTGCATTATAATTCTGAATTTCATAAAAAACAGAAAGACTTAAAGTATTAAATAATTCAAATCATATTATTCAAAATAAAATAGAATCTGACTGTCTATCTGACCTTCTATGACAAAAAAAGAGACTTGAGAGCTAAGTCCTATCCAAAAGACTTTACTTTAGATTCTGCTACTTTGACCTAAACATCTAACAATTAACAACAAAGGGATTAACTACTCTTTTAATCTTCACCAATTGGATATACTAATTTTACTGGTTATTTTATTTAGTTAAGGTCTGCTAGGATTCTAGATCATTCGTTCAATCACACAGAATTCCTTGAAAACAACTGGTGCTGGGTCTATTGACTTTAGTTCATATTTTGCCAATGTGTCAATTATAACTGTTATATAGCAGTTAACCCATTCACATTACAGGACCTGAGATCCTGTGAGTATTGGTGGTCTTTACGATGGACATTAAGAATTATAGTCCCCATGAACAGGTCATTTATAGGTTGCACACTGGTGGCACACTAATCTTAAAGTCTGAGTATACAATTACTGAGTATTCAGTTGTCATTTGGTTTCAAACTTTGCTCTTCAAATTAAGAACTTAAATGTCCATTTCTGGGTCACGGGGGTCTGCTGGAGCCAATCCCAGCCCACTGCAATCGAGAGGCAGGGGTACACCCTGGACAGGTCACCAGTCCATTGCAGGGCCACATACATAGACAAACAAGCACACACACACCCATTCACACCTATGGGTAATTTATATTTGTCAATCAAACTTACATACATGTTTTTAGGAGGAAACCGGAGCACCTGGAGAAAACCCACACAAGCACGGGGAGAACATACAAACACCACACAGAAAGACTCCTGCCAGGAGTCGAACCAGGAACCTTCTTACTGTGAGGCAACAGCGCTAACCACCAAGCCACTGTGCTGCCATACTTATACATCATTTAGCCTATTACAGTGTAATTTGTGTCCAGGTGTTTCTCAGATGCCCAAACTGAACTCCACCTGAGCAAATATTAAAAGACGTAATAACAAGAAGAAAAAGAAATCAAGTGGATAGACCTCTGATCACACTTGTGTCTCACTAGAAGGTTTAGACTCCCTCCAGTCAACTGCACTATACTATAATGGACTAACTATAATGTTAGTTTATAAAACCATGTTAACAACTCAAGGTGGCATTTTTGTTGGCTATTGTATAATTAGAAATACATCCTGCACTTATGTTGTCTCCGGCTGTGTCATTGGACAAGTATTACTTAAAGAGTGTTAAGGTGTTACTGAAGGACTTCTGATTATTTTGTGTGGGATTCTCATATTTTGTTCTGCTGTATGATTCTTTGTTTTCATAGGATGATAGTGGGGGCTGCTGCTGTTTCATTCTTGTGTTCTAATGACCTTCTGTCCTGATGTCAACGGTCTTAATATTCTTCTGGCTCAGATTCTGAAACAGAAACAGAACTGTAATGTGTTTTACTTCTTTGTTCATTTTATTTTGTAGTTAGTTGTTCTGGGGTTTTTTTCTCCTGAGGTTTAACCCTTTAGTAAGTGTAGTTGGTACCATGAATCTTTTCTGGCTCATTGACTTTTGGGGCTTCATGTTTGTCTTCTGGTGGTCATTGAGATTATTTATGCAGTTTTAGGTTCCCTTCTTGGTCTGTGTCTTGTGGGCATTTTTATTTGCTCTGAACATACCAGAATACTTTTCCTCTGTGGTTAAACAAGTGATTATACATGATGTGTTATTCCATTAATTATTAATACTACTCATTATTCATTGATGATATTCCATTCATCAAAGTATGACTATTCATGTGGCATGCAGAACTGTTTTTTTTTTGTTTTGTTTTGTTTTTTTTTGTTTTAGTTAAAGGCAAAAAAGTGAGAAATTGTTATGGAAATTTTATTTTCAGTCACTTTATGGCTTCTTTATGAATACACTTAGTTCAGTCTTGTATTTTGTCAGTAAAGAGTTTTAGTTCGGCTGTCCCACACAGTTGCACCAAAATTTCATAAGAACCGTTTTGTACTTCACCTAAAGCATTCTTGAAATGGTCATGGGCTGGGGCTTAAACCCAGTCAGTGACTTGAAATGGGTCCAGGTCTTGAACCTGGGCCAGGACTTGAACATGGGCTGGGAATTAAGCCTGGGTTGTGACTTAAATGCACGATGTCATCTGAACCTGGTAAGTGACTCAAACTTGGGCCAGGACTTGAACCCAGGCAGTGACCTGAATCTGGGCCCAGACTTTCCCCTGGTCTGGGAATTGAACCCTGGAAAATACTTGGAGATGGGAAGTGACTTAAAACTTGGGCCGGGACTTGAACCTGGGCCAGAACTTGAACCTGGCAAGTGACTCAAACCTGGGTCAGGTATTAAGCCTGGGCAGTGACTCCTGGGCTTGAACTAGAACATGGGCTGGGTCTTGAGGCTGGGAAGTGTCTTGAACCTAGGGTGAGACTGAAACCTGGGCCACAACTTGAATATGCCTGGGACCTGAGGCTGGGAAGTAACTCGAACCTGAGAAGTGACTTGAGCCTGGGCAGTGACTTGAGTCTGGACTGGTACTTGAATCCTGGAAAGTGACTCAAACCTGATCTGGGGCTTGAGGCTGGGACTTGAACCCAGGAAGTGACTTGAACCATAGCCAGGCACATGAGGAGTGTAAGCCCTCGTACATGGAGCACTGCTCAACCAGTGGAGCTATGCAGCATCCCAGCAGGAATTACCTGTGTGATGATGAAGGGACAATCACACTAAAGCGCAGTGTAGAGAGGAGAAATGCGAGTGTCACTTGCGAAGGACTGGGGGCGGGAGGCGGTTTCACTTCAGACTAACAGACATGTCAGACATTTTGAAAGTGCTTAAATTCTTTAGTGATAATGTTTCCCCTCTCTGCAACCAAACTTTTATTGTATATCCAATGGATAAGGTGATAACGCATGTTGCCAAGCTCACATTTAATTTTAACAATGACCTTTAGTTTTTCTCTTTCTGCACCCCAATCCTCCTCCCACAAGCTCACCCACCAACTGTGACCATCTCTGACACACTTTACATTTTTGCCTGCTCTCCTTCTCATACCCCCACTCTCCATCTTTTTTTGGTGAGAGCCATGAAGTAAATAGAGATGTCAGCTGAAAAAACAGATAGTCACAACATATTTTAATAAACAAGCACAAAGTGGCTTCAAATTAAGCCAATTTTGTTTTCTGTGGCTCAAGTCAGTAGATTTTAAAATGAATTTTGGTGAGTTAATTCATAAATCTGTACAGACACAAGCTTAAATGTTTCTGTTTTGAGCCTGCATGCGCTCTGTGTAACAATATTGGAGCACAGCTGTCTTGAGTGCCTGCAGATGTGGAAACAGAATTTGACTCTTGCCTCCCTTTAGCATTTGCTCTTTCATTTCTGCATCCTCCTCATTTACTGTAGTCACTGCCTTAGCATGTTACATGAATACACACTGCATATAGAAAGACATGAAAACAAGCACATGAAAATCAAGGTTGAGAACATTATGCAACCAGACTACGAAGCTGCAGTCGATGACCCATTGAGATCCCACATCCCATTATCCAGGGTACTGTGACTGCATCCATGCACTTATCTCATTCAGTCTGTGATTACATTTATTTTCTGACACCAGTGTCATATGTCATTTTGTTACAAGAGGTTCAGATCAGAATTAAATACTGAAAAATGTTCTGTTTTCATCAATGCATTCAAAAGGTTTTCATGATAAATCCAATGAAGTCAGAAGAATGGGATAAATACAGGATAAAGAAATGAAACATAGCAATTTTACACCTTGACAGCAGAAAAATTTATATGAATAAGCTCATCTTGAGCCATATGTTTTGTACCTCATCATAAACCTGCTGTGGGAAGATCAGAAAAAAAGAACTGTTGTGTTCCAGTACTCTAAATTACTAAACTGAACCTGAACACATCCATGCAGTGCCTCCTGATGGATAATCCTCAGCACCTGTGCTCTGCTCTATGTGAGCTGCAGGTTTACATCCTCTCAGTGCCCAAACGCCATTACCTGTCTGTATCCAGCCATCTACTTCTGTTTTCTCTCTTCAAGTACTGTGAATGACTTTTGCCTGAGCTCAACTACGATTCTAATGCCTTCCCCTGGAACATTACAAAATTGGATTTGGATTGGGTCTCCGAGACAGGATTCTGGACATTGGTTTCTTGTGCTACTTCTGTTGTCAGATTGGGTTTGGACATCTGATTCTGAAGGTTTTTCTGGCTCTGGCCTTGGACTGTTGTTGGATAACCCATTTGAAATCTGAAATAAATGATCTTGCTCTTAGCTTTGAAATGACAGTCTTATCCCTAGGCTCAGTCAGACAAATCATTACAAGAACATGAAAATGTGTTTAACTTCCAGACTGTGATTTGTTCTGTGCAGATGAGCTTTTGTGATCATTTTAGTCTTCCAAATCTGTGATGCTTCATGACAGCACATTTGTGGGATTGCCTCAACAGTCCTGCGTACACCAGATTCAACTGCAATGTTCATTTACAAAGATGATTACAAAGGTCCACCTAAATAAACTCACCGTTGCCGCTCAATTCTTGTGTCCAAATTGAAAATAGCAGCATCCCAGCTGCTCTCAACAGTATCACTTATTAAATAGGTGGCTCTTTATACCCCCTTTTGATCACTTTGAGTGTACTTATCAAATAATGTTGTCATGGAAACCATCTCTTTGTGAGCCCTCACTACTGGTGAGGAAGCTGTGTTCTCATAAATTCCTCCTCTCCACAAGTTTTTACTGCTCTGTGAGGAGAAGTGGGTTAAATCTGGCCAGTGTGGACTCTCGAGGGTAACCATGTCCTCTCCTTACACAGAGCACTTTCATTGCACTTCTGCCCCGCTACACCACCTAATTCTTTTAGTTACGTGCACAAGTTTCTTAGTATTCTGTCATTGCTATTCATATTTCTTTAAATTTTAGAGTAAAAACATAAACATAGCACAAAAAAAGGAAATTTGTATTTGCTAGATTATTCTTTGTAACAGTGCTTCGTGGCAAATCTTATACCACTGGAAAGTCTGTTTATTTCCCTTTTTAAATGGTGCCACATTAGTAACGCCCATTTGTGAGATAAGCAGCCGGTCTGACTATGTGAGTTGTGCCAAAAAAAAAAAAAAAAAAGTTGCCATTGATTTTTGCTTGGTGGATTGGATGATTGAAGTTTGAAAAACTAACAGATATTGGTAATTTAACAATTTATTGAACAAACAGGACCCTCAGTTGGACATGGAGTCCTCGACAGACTGGTACTGTACCTCCTCCTCATGCTGGTTACCAGCCTGGTCACACGCTGCTGTGGGATGGCATCTCATTCTTCAACCAGCATTTGTCACAACTTAGCCAATGTGGTTGTGTTGGTCACTCTGGCATGAACAGCACACTCAAGCTGATCCCACAAGTGTTCAATGGGGTTGAGGTCAGGATTCCTGGCAGGCTATTCCATCCTCTCCACTCTCAAATTCTGGAGGTAGTCTCTGATAAACCTGCTCTGTGGGGGGAAGCTTCATCATCTTGGACGATAGAGTTCGGTCCCAGACTGTGGAGACCTGGGATTGCCACTGGTTGCAGAATCTCATCTCCATGTCTCTGTGCAGTGAAGTGTCCTCCAATGATGACAAGCCCATTTTTCCAGTGAGGGAGATGCTGCCCCACACCATAACACTGCCTTCAAAAGATGTTACTCTATCGGTGTCTAACGTCTCCTGCACGCTTTGACCCTACAATCTAACTGCCATACACAGAATCTGGATTCATCACCTAACATAACATTCCTCCACATGCTCAGATTCTAGGGCACGTGTTGCCGACACCAGTGTCTGATTGGCCTCTGATTAACAGCAACTGGGGGAACTAGAAGCTCAAAACTGCAGTCAGCAGCAACAACAAAATAAGTTGTTTGACATTGGCAGAGAAGATCTGGCAAATTTGTCATGGGTGCAACCCACATACTCATCTCTGCTGCACATCCTACAAATGAGTGTTCCTAATGTGGAACCATTTAAAAGGGAAATAAACAGGATTTCCCACATTATAAGATTTATTACCAAGAAGCATCATTACAACAAAGGAAAAAAAAACCTACCAAACACAAATTTCCTTATTTGTTATTCTAGGTTTAGTAAAAATGTGGTTGGGTAAAGCTATTATATCTAAATGGATACAATTCAGCCTCTTAGGAGTTATTTTCTTTTTCCTTGGTGGAAGATTTAAGAATCTACGATATGATTTCTGTCAAAGACAGACTGGATTTAATGCACCATTTTAAATTAATCTAGTCAACAAATATGCACTACAGCCTTGAAAAACATGGTCTTTATATGATATTTAAATTCTTTAAATATGTAAATAAATGTTGTGGTATTTAAATTTTTTAAATATCAAATAATATTTAAATTTTTACATATCACAAAAATATTCAAAGATTTAAAGACTTCATATATTTAAATTGGACAACTTAAGTTCAAAATTTCAAATGTTCATCTGTAAAATCATAAACTTATAAATAAAATAGTTTCTATGTGTAAAACTGAAGCAAAAATCGTCCGACTGATCAAGAACATATGGTTGTTTCAGTAAAATTCATGAATTTTTAATGAAATGCTAAAAAGAAAGGAAAAAGTCACATGGTCAAGTCCAAGTACCCCTGTACTTCTTTCTGGAGTAAAGGGGAGCTGTAGTTAGGGGCTTCTAATCATCAACTCCTGATAAATTGCTCAACAGCAGGTGTGCAAAGATCTATAGAACAGATGTTTAGGCACTTTCCTGATTTGGACCAAAGGGGTCTCATCCCAGAGCCATGTTTGGAGAAAGCCAAACAACTTATACCACTATCAACTAGGAGCGGCACCAGGATTTCACTTTTGGATGGGCTTTAGTCATTTTAGGTGGGTTGAAACTGAACCAGCCAATGACATTAATATATAAATGCATACTAACTATACTAGGTAGAGCAAAGGAACAATATCCCATTTTTTACTTTCCCCCCCTTTTGTGGATTGTAAAGACTGGAGCAAGAGAGGATTTGGTAAATTTGTTTAGCATTAGAGCAAGTGGTGTACTGCGCTGTTAATTCCCTGGCAGTCAGGGTCAAAATCGAATACACCCCTAAAAGGAAAAGAAGGAAAAAGAAACAGGAGGAATATCTTACCCATATTGTTTACTGGGGTTTTTAGCCTTCAGAACAAAATGAAGTTAAAACAATCTAATGAGACAGAATTTGTATTCTGAACAATTTAAACATGTTCTAAGCAAACACTTTTAAATGTTCAAAACCTCCATGAAAAATTTAACAGTAATGCTAAGAAAATCATATCTCGTAATTACAGGTGAACTATATTACAAGTTTCACATGCATCAAATGTAAAACAATTTAAAATATGCAGAAAAACAGAGCTCATAAACCAAAAATCTGAGACTTGAACTGAGAAAACCCATCCTGTCCTGATGGGTTTACTCTAAAAAACATGGCATATGTTTTTAGAAACCCTCATTTCAAGGTTTTTACATCATTTGGCCTAATAATAGCAACCCAGAACAAACTCAAAACAAGACAAATGAAAAATACAGACAAACTGCAACCAAGGAAGAAAAGAAACTTGTATTGCTCCTCTTATTATTTTATCAATAGTCTAACATGTCTGTGTTCTTCTTATCTGTTTCACAGAAAAAGCTGGCGGGGTCAGCTCTCAAAAACATCAATAATTTCATTATAATTGAGAGTTGATGTAAGATTTCTCTCTAATGTTAAAAGTCAGAGTTCAGGCAAGATGTGATCAGAGAGCTGTTTTTATTCTCTTAAAGCTGGAGAAGACAAATTCCATTCTACTCTTCAATGTAGTCATTGGAAGAGTGATCGGTGCTTTTAGGAAACACTGAATGTAAGGCAAGACCATTGGGCCCATTGTGCAAGTGGGTGGTCAGGCCTAATGTCTACCCACAATGCCGTGGCTTCTGTCAGTCACAGAGGTGGAGTGGTAATGGTTTGGGACCTGGAGACCATCGAGTGAAAGATCAACTCCTCTGCGATCCAGTTCACTTGAGGCAAATGTAAGGATCTTGCTCCAACAGACAAAAAAAAAACCTTGGTCAAAACTAGTTCATGCACAAGACAGTGATCCCAAACACAGCAGCAAATCCACATCAAAACAGCTAAAAAAACAAACAAACAAAATATTTTAACAAGGTTTTGGAATGACCTGGTCAAGGTTCAGAGCCTGATTGAGATGCTGTGGTGGGACCCTCAGGGAGCTGTGTAGAAGTGAATGTCCAGAAATCATGTCCGGAAACCATGCTGAGGTTCCCCAATTAGGTCTGGGTGGATTTCCACAGGAAAACAGTGGCATCTCACAAGGATGCCATGATGCAACCTCTGGGTGAAAACTCATCAATTATGACAGCAAAATACCTTTCATACCTCTCACCTCTCAAGTCTGTTTCTCATTGTGTTCTATTTAGCGTGTAAGCAATTATTTTCACAAGCTAATTTTAACTGAGTGCTTACAGGAATGTGGCTCACATATCATGGTGCTAAAAGACATGAAGTTCATACAATCGGCTGCATACACCAGTATCTCTAACGCAAGACCCTAGAGAGGCTTCTTTCAAGCCACATCCAGCTGAAAAAAAAGACGTCCTGCTGAATAGAACTTGAGTCCTTTAGTTTGTCACAGTGGGCAAAAACACGCAACCTTCACTTAGATATTCATTTAAACATTTAAACACTCATTGAGACAGGGGTACAGCGAGAGTGCAGCAAATTTCCAGAAATAAGAAAAAAATACACGAGTAAAAAAAAAACCTTTATCAATGCTATGAGGAAAGTTGTGTGAAATATCCTGACATTGTGTTTATTGATTTGACATCTTAAAACTCAATGATCTGTCAGTCATACTGAACTTTATAGATTTCATTTCATTTCAGAGTTGATGCAGCTTCTCATCTTGGTCTCCTGCATTGTTTTAGCACAGATTTTCTTCTAATCTTGCTGACGCAGTGAGAAGGACATTACCCTTCATCTGCCAAAAGTCAAACTCAGTAGGTTTGTTTTTGGCCCTCGCAGCAACAATCCTGATATCTGGATGTTGGAATAGAAATTCAAATTTTTTTGTCCTCATGAACTCAACCTGCTGATCCTTGAATGCAGCTTCAGAGTTTCAGAAAGAGCTTTTTCCACACAGGTTTTCTGCTCTTCCCTGAGGGTCTCTGCAGATGGTTGCCACCCAACATTGAGCAACATGTCCTCCATCTTTCCTATTTTGTCTCCAGAATAAAAAAAAAAGAAAATCCAAATTCATGTTGGAGTGGCAGAAGATAGAGACTGGAGGAGCTTGAGCTTTTGTCATGAATCGCACTGAGTGCTTCCCTGAAACAAAAGATGGTGGGCCAGATTTTGTCTCTTAGCCCAAGTGGGTTACCATAGTATAAGGAAATGCACATCTAAAAGAGGATTTGTGAAAAATAAGACAACAACAATGATGGAAACCTTCCAGCAGGAAGACCTGAAGAGAACACATGGACCTGCAGAGATGCCTGGTAAAATTTTGCAGACCTTGAGTCTGAAGGCTGAAGCCAGAAGTGGAATCATCTACAGCATTTACAGTTAGTTGATACCATCTGCATCGGAGAAGAGGCTGGATTTCCATAAAACCATATGATGAAAAGCAACAATACCAGCTTCTCCATTTGCAGCTGTTATGTAATTCATTTCCAAACTGCAACTACATTTATGACCAGCATCAAATGTGTTTGAGGTTCAGTGTTTGGAAGATAGTCTGGAAATGTGACAAACAATTTTTAATTGTTGTTTACTTGGCTAATGAACAATAAATGAAAACTATAAACTGGAATACAAGCTGAGACAAGAAAGAATCTGTGGTAGAGTTTGGTTATTGTCACGTTCTGCGAGTACTCTGCTCCTGCTGCCGTTTGTCTCCCCTCCCCTTCTGTGTTCCTGGTGATCCCTCCTACCTGGGCGTGGCCACTGCAACCCTCACACCTGACAAGATCATGTGGCTTTCAAGTCTGCCTGAATGAAAATGGCAGATGAAATTTCATCACACCCTGGAGAAGGAAGGGAATCTGACGCCTTGAGGCCAAGATAAGAGTGCACATGTGTTTGTGGGAGTGTGGGGGGAAGTTATAGTAGGAAGGATGAGAGAAAGAAGCAAAGACAGTAAAACCCCAAAACACCAGAATAACTTCCTACCACCAGAAGACTAAGCTGCTCTGACGTTTCCCACCCAGAGATGCTCCAGTGTGAAACCAACTTTGCATGCGTACGCACCAGCCATTCAACTAGGAAATGAGGAAAAGCTTTGTTTTCTGTTGTGGGAGGATGTGTCAATGAGATCCAGTGGATGCATTAACAGATAAACTAAAAATAAGTAAACACACTTCAACAGCTGTACAAAAAAAGAAAAAGAAAAAAGAAAACACAGTTGTGGTGGGATTAGTGAAGTGGCTCACAAAGTGTGCGACACAGAAAAACAAAACTAGTTAGATGAGTTAAGTAAGTTTCACATAAAATCAGCCTCTTATGTAGATTGTTTTGTGAATGATGGAAGTGGTGTTTTTGTTCTTGCCAGACCAGCGTTCCTCTGCGTCCGTCTGAAGGCATTCATGTCGCCGGGGCATGCACAGGTCCCTCCTTCAATTCAATTCAATTTTATTCATATAGCGCCAATTCACAACAAAAATCACCTCAAGGCGCTTAGCTTAGCTCGTTCAGCTCTTCTGGGGCTCTGAATGTTTGCGGGTCACTCTGTTGGAGTGCTGCAGCCAGACAGACTGCAGTTGCCGTTTCCTGGCAACCACATGGCTTCTTCAGGCACGGCGATGGAGGAGGCAGGTCTTCGGCTGGTCGCTCATCATGCTAAACTTGGAGCTGTGGCCTTCACAGCTCTCAGGAACAGGAGAAATGAGAACCGTGTTGGAGTCTGTGAAGGAGAGGTTGTGAGAGAGAGTGTCAGAGGTTGAGAGAAAGATTTGTATCAACCAGCTCTTCTGATGTTGGTGAAGCCAGAGAGACCGACTATCGATACCACCTCGCTGCTTGACAACCCCATTAGGTTTTTCATCTCCTACCAACTTTTTAATCAAAGTGCACTATTCTTCTGAACAATGTCTGAAATAACCCATTTTACTCAGATTTTTAAGGAAGTGTACTCTAACCAGCATGTACAATATTTCCTGCATTCACCTTTTTGACACCTATTTTTTTCACAGAATCAATAACCTTACTAATTAACTCTAAACTTTTTTTAAAGTCTAATAACGCTCTTTCATCACTTTCTTTAAAATAAACAGTAACAGTACCAAATGTGCTACATTTTTTTCATGGTTTGGAACGTAATGTGGAGTTTTTTCAGTGCATTTGTGTGTTTGGAAATAAAAGCTATTAATTATAAGGATTTTGAGCCTTACCCACTTAAAAAAAACATTATTTCAAACACCAGTGTATCTTGAATTGATAAAATGCAAGTTTATATAAAGCAGATTTTTTGGACTGATTTACTGTTTCTTTTTTCTTTTCTTTCTTTTTTTTCATTTTTTTGACAATCAGCCTATTGGATCTGTTTTTATCCAACAATCTGGACCTGACAGATCCTATAGGAGGAAAAAAGCTGACAATCACAGCAGTCAGGTGATGTTTCAGACATATGCTGCAAATGACTGCTAAAACATAAACAGTAACGTATTTGTCAAAAAAAGTGGAGAAATTAATTTCTAAAAATTACTGAACATGACTTGAAGGCTGTGTAGGACAGATATATAATATTTCACTGTTGTATTGGAGTTTTTATGTCATACAGGATTGAAACGATAATGAGACCTGGACACACGTGATTGTTGGTTTGCTGATTGTTATCGGAGAAGATCACCTGTGTCTTCAAGTCATCTTCACTCACACCCTCTATCAACAGCCATCATCCTGGAAGGAGGTATTGTGACGGAAGACCTAATAAAAAAATTTAAAAAATTAAAAAAAAGCAGTTTGTGGGATGAAATTATTAGTCTTGGCCACTCTATGATGTACGTCAGGAGTAGTTTGTGCAAATTCACATCTTTGTCAGTGGTCTGTTGTTTTGCATAGATGCAAAATTGTTATTAAGGTCGGCATGACATGAATGTTAATCTAGAAGCTTCTGGCTCTGTTTAAATCTCTGTGTGTTCTGAATTACTTTGGCACTCTTCTGCATTGAAACTTGAGATTTACGTTTTGACCCTTTTGCATGCAAAAGATAATTAAATAATTCGCTAATTTGAGCCATATTTCCAAGTCTTTATTTTAGAGTGTTGTTATATTATTTCAGTCTTATTCAGGTATTGCAGTTACCTAGTGGTTAAAATGTGTTTATACAGAGGTACTGGATACATTTTTTCCACGACAGTCTGCTGTTTGGCCTGTCTGATGCTCTCCATCTCCAATACTCAAGGGTCATGGAAACATGTTAAAGTTCATCCAGAGTCTTAAGCTGGGAAAGAACAAACTCCCCACACAACTCCAGACTCTAAAAAAAAAACACGTCCTCTTGAGTTAGTGGAACTATTGAGGAATAGTAGTATTGCTGGTTGATGTTGTTAAATCGTGATGGCAGTTCTGTGAAATATTTATTTTTCTCTTGTTGTTTTAGTTATAATTGTGTTTATAGCCACATAGAGGTTTTCAAATGCCTTGTGCTCGGACCATTGTGCTATAGCTATTATAATTGTAGATTGTTTCCTGTTGCACATACAGTACTGCAAAACTGCAGGTGAAAGGGGACAAATGGTTCAGTTGTCAGTATCACAAAAAGTGGACTGGGTTAACAGGGTGATGGTTACATCGAGTGATGGTTCCTTACCTGTATGAAAATGGTTTCAGTTGCTGTTGTCTGCTAAGTAATTATATCTTCAAAACAAAAGTTTTTCCTCTGGCCACATTCCTGACAGTTGTAACATGCAAATGTTTAAAGCTGTGGTTTGAAAATTGAAACTAAGAAATAAACCTGTTCTAACGTTAATGTGATTGAATGTTACAATATTTTTACTTTCACATGACTTCATTTATGTAACAAGTACAGTACGTTGGTTGGCAATTTTTATTGTTTAGACGTAGCTCTTACAAAGTAGATCTTCATTAAATGTTTAACTATTGATTAACAAATATCTACTGATTGCTATTATTTGCGACTAAAAGAGGGTTAGCTATTTAGTCCCTTAAGGGGTCTTCAGGGTAAAAATTCATCCACTCTAGAATTTGAGCTTACTGCTGCAAATTACGGGTAACTGTTCTCTTTTGAACTCTAGAAATGACTAAATATAACTTCCAGAGGTAAAAAATACATTTAAAGGCACCA
>JAOWBL010000438.1:0-17569 GCA_028564865.1 Zenarchopterus dispar | reverse complement strand
AACATACTTACATACAAACATACTTACTAACATACATACATACTAACATACATACATACATACATACATACATACATTCATACTTACATACAAACATACTTACTAACATACATACATACTAACATACATACATACATTCAAACGTACATACATACATTCAAACGTACTAACATACATTCAAACGTACTAA
Organism: Zenarchopterus dispar; assembly: GCA_028564865.1. NCBI lineage: Eukaryota > Metazoa > Chordata > Actinopteri > Beloniformes > Zenarchopteridae > Zenarchopterus > Zenarchopterus dispar. The sequence goes on along the minus strand of JAOWBL010000438.1, from coordinate 17,379 downwards.
CATACATACATACATACATACATACATACATACATACATACATACATACATACATACATACATGCATACATACAAACTTACTAACATACATACATACATACATAAATACATAAAAACTTACTAACATACATACATACATACATACATATATACACTACTACTATTGAACACGTCCGTGAACTGTTGTCCACAGGTGACAGTGGGTGGAGTGGACTACCAGCCCCAGACAGCCAGTCCCAACAAGAAACACGCCAAAGCCATGGCCGCCACAGTCGCCCTGCAGGCTCTGGGAGAGGTAATACCCTTTTATTCTACTAAAACTTGAATCTCACATCATTTTAACTGAGATAATTAACTCAAAATATGTCTTCAAATTTAGTTCAATTAAAACTATTTTTTATCCCCCAAGGAAAATGAATTAATAATAGTATTTATTATTCATTACATGCAAGTCTGAGTGTTGGTTTTTTTAGGGTATTTCTCGCCAAAATAAAGTATAAAGACTTTAAATTTCTGCACTTCTAACAGGAGAAATCTAAAGACCTTAAATTTAATAATTTGTTACGCATCACATGCAGACAATAACTGACAGAAGACTAGACTCAGTCCTCTCCCAAAGAGGACTTTGGTCCTGTTTTTTAGTCCTTTAATTTAATTATTTTAGTCGCTGTTTGGTTCTCCTGCTTTTACTTCAGCTTGAGATCAGATGATTGACCCGGAAACGCAGAATTCTGAGTTGGTGGCGTACCCAAGGACTGAAGACATTCATTTAAAAACATTATTTAACTTGACTTCTGACCTAACGCCACAGCCGACCACGTGACACTACTGACAGAGAAATTCAATCAAAAAAGGGAAAAGGAACCAAGTAAACACCTTTCAAAATAAAACACTTCAAAATAAGTGCATCACTAACGCTAGTGACCTTCACAGGAAGAAAAAATATGCAATATATATCTTAAACAGTTTTAACAAGTTAGACAGTCAACATGATTAAGTGCACATACGTGTGTTTTTTTAAGTTTGTGTTGTCTTATTGAAGGAAAAACACTTTATTGGCAAAACAAAGTAAGAATATTAACCACCGAGCGGATGTGCTGCCCCCTTGTGGCACATTTGGAATCATTATTGTTTTCAAAATGAAAATAAATCCTTAAAAGTTGTATTCAAATGTTTTCTTGTCTAAAGGTTCCTGTGGATGGACCCGGACTCTACACTGGGCCCGTCTTCACTGCTGCTTCAACTGGTCCTCTTTTTTCAACATAAGCAATGCAGATAATACTGGGACTTTTTTTTTTTTTTTTTTTTTTTTTTTTTTTTACTGCAGTTTTACTCAAAATTCAATGACACCAGAACTGAGACCTTTGTACATTTTTTTTTTTTTAAGTTAAAGGAGATGTTCATGAGCTCAAAATGTACCTTAGCATTAGCAGTATTTTATGACTATTTTTAAGCCAATATGTTTGATGGTCATGATTATTAGTGGAATAAACATGGATGAAGTAAGCAAGTAGTCTGTGTACACAAGTTATGTAAACATGTATAATATATGTACTAGTTGGCTTCATAGATAATGGCGTTTGAACTCATATCAACTTTTTTCCTGTGTATTTGTTTTCCGAACCAAGCCGAGCTAAGTTGATAAGTTGAGTGACGAGCTGTAGTTTTTAATGATTGTGCTTATTTCGATTCACTTCTCCATTCTTCTTACAAGTATATTTGTGCTTTGATTTCTAACTCAATGGTTCTCCTTAAAAGGCTGTAAAATTCTGAGTGCAGCCTTCTACAAATGGAAATAAAGATTATTTTTATGCAGTACAGTAGACGAAGTGACATTGGCTTTCTTTTTTTTTATGTCCTAACGTTTCCTGTGTTTTAATTGGTTTTAATTTTTTTTTAAAATCTCTGTGACTTAGAGCTATCAAACATCAAAAAGATGAATAAAGTTGCTGTTCTTTGACTTTAGGACCCCCCTTTTCATATTAAAATAACACAAGTCTAAAAAGAGACACAGCTGTATTAATGTTGTACTTTCAGTTCTTTTCTTAAATGTAAGGAATTGTTTTTCTCTTGTTTCCGTTTATGGTAAAAGTGGATGGGTCGGACTGATCCGAGCGCTTCCACATCCAGCTACGTAACAACGGGAAACTCAGGTGGAGGTGAGCTAAAGAACGGTGGGGTTCTGTGTAGGTAAATGTATCGGTAAAAAGAGAATAATGTTGCTTGGTTTCAGTAAACCGTTTTTAAACTTTGCTAAAATACACAAACCTCACTACAGAGATGAATTTATCCCAGTAGTCATAAAGTATTTAAATGAAGACAAAACAGAAATAACGGTGTTTGGAGCCAAAGAAGAAAGATTTACAACAGTGAAGCTGAAGACCCAGAAACAAGCCAGAAATCTGGAAGTGGTTCTGGACTCAGATCAGAATTTTAACCGCCACGTTAGGACAGTGCTGAAGTCAGCCGACTGTCACCTAAAGAACAGATCAAGGATTAAAGGAGGACAGGTCTCAGCAGGACCTGGAGACACTCGTCCATGTGTTTGGACTGTAACACCGAACCCCCCCTCTCTGTTGGTTTCTAAATCTCTGAACGGTCTAAATACATCTCTGATCTCCTGGTCCATCATGAACCAGAACCCTCATGTTCTTTCTTTACCCAGAGTTAAAACTCAGTGAGGCAGCGTTCAGCTTTATGCTCCTCTCATATGGAACAAACTCCCAGAATGCATCAGGCTTTAAGTCAAAGTTGAAACCTTTTTATTTACAGCTGCATGTGACGTACCACAACACACTAGAACCTCTATCTCTTGCATCTCATTTGTTTTACTCTTTTTAACCTTTGTTTTTCTTTTTTTGGTGTATTTTGCTTTTTAAATGCATTTTTAAGAATGTTTTTATGTGAAGCATTTGGAATTGTCTCGTACATGAAATGTGCTATTCAAATAAACTTGCCTTATACGGGTCTCAGACGGATGACTCAGTTTTCAGCCGAATGGAAGCGTGCTTTAGACGGGCGCCGCTGTCGTCATTTAAACGTCTACGCAGTGCAGTTGCTGGGTGGGAGAGCGGTAGTTCAGCTACACTGAACCCAGAACCCCCCATCTGTTTCTGCCCTTCATAAATATTCTTTACAAATATGAAGCAGCAACACTGTTACCATAGAAATGAACCAAAATGTGCCGTTCGCACTGAAAAAAACTCCTAGAACATACTTCCCCTTCATAAATATGCCATTTTCATTAGTATTAAAAAAAAAACAAACCCAAAACACTTCAGTAATTTACCACACTGATATTATTTATTGCTTTCTCACTGGAAGATGTAATCATCTTCTCACTTCCTGATAAATAGTGAACTCTGAGACCTTCACATTTTCACAGAAACTTGGTCTCCATAACAACTGGTGTCTGGATGCTTTTGTACATTTTCAAACAACACAATATGTTTTAATGAGCTCCTGGGCCATCCTCAGGTTCCCACTGGCCTGGTAGATGAGGGACAAGTTAAAAGCAATCTCCATCTTCAGGTCAACCTGATCGTCCGCGATACCCTGAAAGAGGAATGGCGGGAAAAGAGAGGGATGTGGGCTTGTTTCCGATACATAATTTAACACAGTTAAATTAAAGCGCCGTGTCCTCCACTCACATCCAGTTTGGGTGGAGGTAGTTGGAGAGCCTTTTGGTAGTAATGTATGGCCAGATGTGCCAGGCCCATCTGGTGCAGCGCTCGACCCAGGTTGAACATGCTCTCCTGACACTCTCCACGCAGCTCCACATACTTCCACAGGAAGGAGAACCCCTGAAAATACCCACGCTTTAAAGTCCCAGCAAACTGGGTTCAAATGTCGACTAAAATAGGAGTGTGTACCTGAAGCACCAGCGCGTGCCGCTTCGCGACGTATTTCTGGGACGCCATGTGGAAGAAGGTGAGACCCACACACAGAGTGTGCAGTGGGTTGTCAGGGTGGGTCTGTAAGGCTTGAACATACTGGCCTTAAAACACATAAAGAAAATGTGTCAATACAACAAATGTATTTAATGCAAAACACACTTCAACCATGACTACTGCAACCATTCATTTTTGAATCTGAATAGATTATGAAACAACTATCAGGTTGTAGTTTATCCAAACATGAGTATTAGCCAGTGTGGTATCTGTGTGCTGAATACCCAAAGCGTGCTTGAAGCTCCCCGACACCATGGCGTTGTGTCCACAGAGGACACACAAGGCGTGGTTGTCAGGATGTTTCAACAGCAGACGCAAACAGAAGCGGTGGTGGCGCTGATGTTGGGAGGTGATTGTCAGCTGATGACAATGAAAGGTAACTGAGCAATGTTGCACACCAATACAGGATACAAAAAACGTGCAATCTAGTGTTTCTTTAAAGCGACACCACTTTGGCGGATTTGGAGCCCCCTGCAGCTCCGCGGCGGTACTACACCGTCCTCACAAAAGCTGCAACTTTAAAAGTGGTAAACGAGTAAACAGAGGGGGTTATACTGCAAATCAGGTCGGAAGCTTTGATTGGCAGGTGGGTGGGGGCGGGTGGGCTTTAGGGAGTCACAGACTCCTGTAGCAGGAGACGCAGACCTGCTGACATGCTGGCCGAGGAGCCTTTCTGCTAAAATACTTTTAGAAGGTTTTAAAGTTCCATGGTGTTACTTTAAATAACTCTGGACCATAGAGTGACTTCAAGAAGGAAACAACACGCGTGACGTTACATATAATCACCTGGTTGAAAACATTCCAAAGCTGAGGCAGGTTAACATTTTCCATCAGCATCAATCTGTTCAAAAGAGGAAAAAAGAAGAAGTTAGACATACACACACTATAGTTCATATATTTATGAACAAAATAACAAAAACAAACCCCAGAAAAGCCCAAGTTGGTGAATAAGCAATCCAAACCACAACTGTACCTGATGTAGTTGTAGGCCTTGTAGTAGTTGTGGTCCAGGATGGTGGCAGACAGGCCGAAGAACTCCAGCTCTTTCCTCCTGGGCTTGTTGTCATAGAAGGAGTAGAACTCCATGGCTGACTCCACCAGGAGCTCCGCCTCCTTGTAGCGCTTCACCTCACACAGCATCAGCACACAGCTCGCGAGCAGCTGCCACCAGTCCTCTTTGGACAAAACGTTGGTTTTACCTGAGCGAAGCAGGAGCAGGAGCATTAGCAGAAACCCCCGTTACTGCACGTTGTTAGAGCGTAACCAACGCAAGCTTCTAAAGGACTCAAATCCCCAGCAGGCTTTGCTGCATTTCTGAGACTTTGGTGATCAGGAACCGGCCTCCCAGTGGGAGCTGAAGCTCCGGCCTGACTGTAAGTTAGCATTTTCATTCAAGATGTTGTAAAAGAGACCCTGCCCTCTGGTTCTGTTCTCGTGTATACTTTGTGTGTGTGACCTCTCCTCTGCTTCTAGTGAGAGGGGTTATCTGGGGAGGGGTCTTCTCCTCAAATTGAACAAATTGTTATGCTAATATTCAGCCAGAGTCACTTTGACGTCTCCATAATTCTTCCACAGCTCTGCGTGTCTCCCTTCTTCTTGAAGATCGGCACCATCCCACACAGTTGTGGCGTCTTCGTCTACATTCCTACACACCTGTATTGTCCAGATAAGCCGTTTCGTGATCCGCTATGTCTGGCAGCAGGTCTTCAACCTTCACCAACCGCAGGTGGTTCTCCCCTGATACAGTTACCGAACGCACACACACCTTAGCCCGTTGCATGGCGACCTGCAGCAATGACAGAGGACGTTGCTAACAAACAGTCGGTTGAAGCTTTTCTGAGGTTTACTCTGTGGGCAGGTGTTACCTTGAGCAGCATTGAGATCATGGTAATCATAGCATCCAGGTAGTCCTGCTTTTGGCCCTGCGCCTTCAGCAGCGTGGAGCGATGCAGCAGAAGCTTTAATTCCTACAAACAAGAGAAGGGATTAAACCACAACAACCCTCGCATGGACACCTGCAGGCCTGTCATAGTATTTGACAGACATTTTCTATATTTGTGGTTTCACACGGAATACCTTCTGTGCAGCTGAGGAATCTTGTGCCAGTGTCTCACTGTCGTACATGGACTCCAGCGCCTTGAGAGCACAGTCCATCCGACCCAGCTGCTGCTGCAGGGTAGCCAGGGACAGCCGGGCCTCCAGGTGCTGCGGCGCCATCTGCACGACCTTGGTATAACTTTGTGCTGCGGCCTCCATGTAGCCCAGAGCCTTCAGACACTCTGCAACGAGGACGGGACAACGTCTGGACAGCAGCGGTGGACAGTCGACCGAGGACGCTCGGGTCATGTCAGTGTCCCCGAGGACGCTGCTGTTTCAAAGCTACGCTAGCGTGCAAAGGTTTTAGGCCACCCTCGAATGGTTGAATCGATTGTTTATCAAACTTTAATGACATTCATATTTATTTTCAAGTCTTTTTAAGATACCAAAAAAAAAAAGAAAAGTGAAAGGGACCTGGCCGTCTACAGTCGACATAAAACAGAATCCTAATTAATATTACTGCAAAAATTCATTCGAAAAAATATCGATAAAAGATGGTGATAAAATAGGATCAAAATTCTTTAAATGTCCTGCTGCACCAGTACACACACACACACACACACACCTCTCTGTCACTTGCCACTGCCATTCATTAACAATAAATCAAATCCTCTTTTTTTTTTTTTTTTTGCTCGTTTTTCTCTAGATCTGGCAACCCGGGTCACTACGCCTTACAAAAACCAGTAACAGACAAAACCAAGTTAATGGGACTACTGGGTGTCCCGAGTGTGGAGTAGGTCTTCTTATGTTCTGCTGGGTAACAGACGCCAGCTTTAGTCAACAAGTGGCTGTACTCCCATGATGCAACTTTTCTAAAGATCTCACCAGTCCTGGCTGAGAGTCAGCAGTAGAGACTGCCGGGACAGACATGTGTCCTACACCTACATTAGTGAATGGATTTAAGAGGTCTTTCATAATATACATAAAAAAGAGAAAGATTTGAGTTTCTTACTTCACATACAAACAGATTTAAAAACTCAAAATCAAATTCTTCCTCTGAGATCAAGATCAAATTTCTCTCTGATATAGTGCATGAGCATAACACAACATACACAAACAGGACCGTCATGTACATGCTGAGCGGGTCAAAGCCAGCCCAGTGGTCCTCTTGCAGGGGGACACATGTTTTCCTGCAGCTTGCCCCAGGTCAAATGTCTTTCAGGTCAATTCTGATCACTTTTTAGTCAAGTCACTTGAAATACTGCTCAATATTTCATTCATAGCTGCAGATGGTTCAACACTGTGTGGAAAAAGCCCCAAAGGTGGGGAATAGTGGGACGGACCACAACTCCCCCATATTTTAGTGGTGTAGAGACTCCAGCAGACCCCCGTGACCCTGCACAGGAACCAGCGGGTGTAGAAAATGGGTGGATGAGAGAGCTACATGTTGCAACCCTGGTGGAGATTCGTGTGCATGTGTAACACAGCATCTGCTTTAAGACCTCTGAGTTTGGGTCGGTCGTACCTGCGTGGCGGAGCCAGACAACGGCTAGGTTGTACTTGTCAGATATGACGAGGGCAGACAGTAGAGGCAGAGCGGACACGTACTGTCCCTTCTCCAGGAAAGCTTCACCTATGTCCAGGTACAAGTCCCCGATCTCCTCTGGACTCTGCTCCATCAGGGATGACACTAAGCCCTGCAGAAACACACATGTCTGTTAAACTGAACTAAAGTCCGACTCAAAAATGGAAACAGAAGAACACGGGAGTCCTCTTTACCTCCAGAGGTGTGACGATGTTCAAGTGTATCAGGCAGACGATAAGTTTGGCCTTCAGGTCCACGGGGACACTGTCAGGAACTTGTATACCCTCTACTTCACCTGGAAACAGAAAACCAGAATTACAACATTTAAAAATGGCATCATTTTGAAGAGTTTATGGAACGTTACTTCCCTCCAGAATTGGATTAGTATTTCTCCAAGATCTGGCATGGACCAAAACTTCCCTAAGAAGTAAAGTCTGCTCTGTCCTTTCTAATAAACAGCACCAGTGTTGGATCTTTAGTCCAGTCTGCTGTCCAGATGAACACTGAGGTATTTATACTCCTCCACCATCTCAACTTTGTTTCCCATGAGGGAAAAAACATTTACTTAATCCTGACTTTTCTGAAAATCCACAATTATCTCCTTTAGTGAGGAAGACCCGGACACTAATGAGGAAGACCAGGACACTTCCAGCTGGTGAGGAAGACCGGGACACTTCCAGCTGGTGAGGAAAACCGGGACACTTCCAGCTGGTGAGGAAGACCGGGACACTTCCAGCTAGTGAGGAAGACCCGGGCACTTCCAGCTGGTGAGGAAGACCCAGGCTATAAATGTTTTATTTCTGCTCTAAAGTTGGACATTGTAACATGGAGGTTAATAGAGTTTGCCTCAGTTTTGCAGCCGCCCTCTAGCGGTCAGTGGAGGAACTGCTACGAATCTTAGTTCAGCCTGAGCCTCCATCCAGAGGTTACATTGATGGTACCAACAGAGAAATAGTTCTTCCCTGATGGGCTGACTGTCACTCGGCTACTTTCACGTCTCACCCACACCTCAGCATGTTCAGTGCTCATTTTTCTCAACAAAAACATGGAACCTTAAAGGTTTTTTGCAAGCAGCAACTCACAGTTCTCCACTGCCGGAGTTCCTTCAGTGGTACTCGACTTTGTGGCATCTTCATTCGTCTTCTCATGCTCCTCGGTCACTTCTTCCTGCTGTTGTGTTGCAGCTTCTGATGCGGATCCCGCTTTAATCAAAACAATACCTGCAAATCGGACTAAGACCTAGGAAAAGAGACACACAAAGTCCAGGGATTAAGCGGGCTGTCTTGAACGTATGTTGTCTTTGATTCACAACCCTACTAACAGAAACATGCGTGCACCTGCATGGCCTCATTGTACTGGTGGCTGGAGATGTAGAGTTCAGCTGCCATGTTGATGAGGTCATCACTGACCAAGCTGGGATGCCTCGTCAGAGCTTCTTCGATCACGCTTATGGCCGAGGGCAGATCATTGCTCTCATAGTAGCTCCTACAAACAAACAAACAGTTCAAAAATGCATTCAAAGAAGCTGAAATTCTTTACAGTAGTACATTTTTAATTTACTGAAAACAAAAAAAAGGATTTATGTTCACATGAGAGTGCTGAACATAATTTAGGAACCTGATCGGCAGAGGCCCTCAGCAGGAGGTTCCTGTTGGTCACCTGAGAGCCCCTCCTACTACAGGGACCTTTTCACCCCATAAAAGGTTCCTGAAAGAGACTTTTACAGGACTGTTCCTGGTACCGGAGACACACGTAGCTGACCCGGCTCAGAGAAGTCTACCCACAGCTCCCACTAGTGGAAATGCATATAAACATTTCAAACTTGGCCACCTTTTACATCTTTATTTTCTCACTGGCTGCCGCTCAGACCTGGCGTTGTCAGCGACTTCAGATATTTCAAGTGCGAGGTATTCGTCTGGTATTTTTGACGGCTCAGCGAGGCCACGTGTCTCCGAGCAGTGATTGTGTGTCGCCAGTGACAGGACGGCCTGCTGACTCGATCAGGATTTGTTTTTCTTGTCAGAAGAATGAGGCCTAAATGTTCCATAGTGTTCATTCTTTCCCCCTACTCAAGTTGATCAAGCCCCACAGTAGAGCAGTGTTACTCTGATTACAGCTCAAACCCTCCGGCTCTGTTAAATCGAGTTAAATCGAGGAGTTTAGAGGATTAATCAGAGGATGAAACTGATGCTGATGTGAGGAGACAGTTGTTTTGGGGAAAGAAAAATGTGAAGCTCCTGGTTTGGCAGCCCCCTCAGAAAGCTTATTTACTGCTTAATCAACTGAGAATATTGCATTTTAAGTCGACTTTCAAACTTTTAAAGTCAGAAAAATCCTAATATGGATCCTTTAAAACCACCAAGACAGCTTTACTTCGCCATGTCCTTGGAGAGCTGCATGAAGTGCTCTCCATCCTCCATTGGCAGCAAGGACAGGATTCTTCGGTAGCCATCCATGCACTGTCTGTGTTCTCCCAAGCGCATGTGGAGGCTGGAGCGCTCCCACAGGTAGCGCACGTTGGTGGGGTCGTACTTGATGGCTGGTGTCAAAAAAGGATGGAGAATCAAGAATATAAAAGCAAGAAACAGATAACGTCTGGATGGTTAAAAGAGCATTTTTGTGCTCACCATCTTTGTTTTTATTTACTGAGCCACTATCAGGACTAGATTTTATTTGTTAGTTTGAATGTTTAGGTTAAGACAAGTGAGGATTCTGTCTTTCAGCTTTATTGTAGCCAAACACTCTTATGTATCCATAGCAGCAAGAAGTTGAGCTTTAGTTTGGGTGTGATGTCACAGCTAAAATTCGCTGACGCAGCAGCTGATTGTGAGACAAGTTCTTCTCATGTGGACGTGTTAGGAGCTCCCAACAAGCACCAGGAAAAGAACAAGTCATTTCTTCTACACGGGTTAAACGTCAGAGGCTAGCTGCATCACGGTCTGAACTGATAACCGTGCTGTTTTTATTCGTTAAATAAAAGCGATAAAGCTCTGAATAGAACAGACTGACCTTTGCTGTAGCAGATGATGGCTTGTCGGATGTTGTCTTGCTCCAAAGACATTTCAGCCATTCGGATCCACTCCTCACAGTCTGAGGGGTTGAGGTGGGCAGCAATCAGGCCGAACTGCAGCGCCTTGCTCATGTCCTCGTTGTCCTCATAAATCATGGCCAGCGTTGAGAAAGGCTCGTAGGCCAGGGGAGCTACAGAAAAGACTGGGTTACATTTTGGCTTCAACAGTCTAAAGTTGATAATGCGACCAAGTTGTTCTAACTTTTTATACGTGAAGGGTTTCGTACCCTGTCGTATGATTTCCATACACATCAGAATGGCATCATCTTTCTCTCCCCGTGCATAGCGAATATTGGCTTCTCCCATCAGGCCCCTGAGAGCCTGAGGCAACTTGCTGCCATGACGACGCCCCTGGACAGACAGACAGGAATATTAATAAGCAAGAACAGGACAGGTGAGGAGGCCTTTTCTCTCTTTCTCACCTTCATCAGCTTTTTATTTTCTCGGTTCAGCTCCATCTCCAGTGCAAACACGTCTCCCACCGACAAATCCTCCACATCCTCCGACTCGTCCACCAACTTCTTTTTCCTCTTTACCTCTCTTCTCCCCCCTCTCGCCGGTTGCCTTTTCTCTGTCTCTTCAGTCTTCCCCTTCCTCCCCTTTTCATCCTCTGCATTGTAGTCTTCATCGTTTTCATCATCAACAAAGCTCAAGCTATCTTCTTCCTCCTCCTTCTCCTCCTCCTCCTCCTCCTCTTCCCCTGAAGACGGCGGTTCGGCCGTTTCTCTCAAAATGGAGGAAAAGGCCAGCTGGACTCGCGGGCTGACTCCTTCCTCTGAGAAGTGACAGGTGTCATTAGACTTTAGGGCGTCGTAGACAGAAATCAGTAAATCAGATTAATGATCAACACTGCAAGCCAACAAATGAACAGTCTCCTCTGCAGGTCATGTCAAACATGATGCGTCGAACTTATCTATAGGACAAGGTGGAGAGGTTGTCTTGTGTCTTTTTGGTTGTAACATGGAGATAAATGGTGTGAAAATGGCTCCTTAATGACATCTAAACAACCACTGGTGGAAGACAGCAGCGTTACCGATTTTTGACAGGGCTTGCTCCGAAGTGGAAGGTCCAGCTTTATCTTCAGCATCTTCTGCTACTGCTTCCGACTCCTGCGAAAAACAAAGAGATCCAAAGTCAAAGAGATTGAATTTTGTTACCTCTTCTTATTTGAAATTGTACATCAGAAGATAAAGAATTTGCATTGAATGTATCTTCTTTATTCACTAGTAGACTGGAGCATTTATATTAAATTAATTGTTTGAAGTTTGATTCACTTTTCCTCGTTTTACAACATGGTTCCAGTTTTTGATGACAGCTGTGAAAAAGTGACCATCAGAAAAAGTGAACATCTGTCTTCCAGTCCAGATGTTGATCACAGAGGTGACACACTGGAAAAGTCAAGGAGAGTGTCACCCTACCTATTAACATCAGTGAAATCTGAGCGAGGACCTTGGAGTGAAACAAAGAGAGTCTCTTCTTTCCGCATACTTATGGTTAAATAAGGAAATAGACCATTTTTAAGAGTAGTGACCCCGTTTAACCCCTCAGCTGCACACCTCAGTGACCTCAGCATGGAGACAGTTCTCCAGAAATGCAAACATTAAATAGTTATAAATAAATGTCTTTATACACTGCTTTCTTTAAACATCGTTCAAGCAACCTTTTTTTTTCTTTTTAATAAAATTAAACCAACATTTGCCTTTAGAGTCCAAGCGAATTACAGCCGTGCACTGTTTATGTACATGTAGTACTCTTTGAGAGGCTACGTGAGCCCCCGAGGGTCATAAAGGGTCACAGATTACGGTGCAACACCGGAGTCTCATAGTTACTATAAGCACTCTAAAGTAACAGAAGACATTAAGTAAGAACGATAGATTCAACCAGTTCTTTGAATAACTTTAGCTCTGACGTTAGAGAGCAGGTGTACTTCAGACATTCAATTAACTCGCAATTCACAACGTTTCAGAGTTTACCTCGGCTTTCCGATCACATCTTCTTCGGTCGAACTCTTCAAAAGTGATTCTTCCCTCCAAGTAATCAATTAACTCAGAGCTGAAACCCGACATATTTATATACTGATGGAAAGTCTTTAAAGTAAATTACATCACATCGTGTTTACAGAAGTCTCCCACGGAAAAGACCCAGCAAGGTAGAGTGGATATTTAAATCTGCAGGTAATATCTCTCCGCGTTTCTCATAGTATGCTTGTACACTCCCTCCTGTCTGTATTACGGAAATTCGGGGAAAAAGAAAATATCTTCACGGACTAGTGTATTCAAAAAAGTTTATGTCTAACCATACAAATAATAATCTACGCTACAAACCGCGTAATAAACCGTAACCTCGCCTTTCCTTTTTTTTCGATTTTAATGACGGTTGACGAACGACGACGTTGTGTGCGTTATCGCCCCCTACTGGTTTGGAGTTTATACACGCCAGAGCGAGTTCAGAGGAAATCAAAATATCTGCAAATGCAGTTCACTGTAATGGTGTGTGTGTCTGCATATATATATATATATATATATATATATATATATATATATATATATATATATATACACACACACACACACAAACATACATATATGTATATACACACACACACACACAAACATATATAATTAAATTTGCAGCCATTGATACTACTACACTTCCCCGTCGTCTTGTTTCCGATGGACCTGTAACACATGCAAGAGGGGAACAGATCAAGCAGGTGGGAAGCAGCATGGGTACCGTCTCTGATGATTCCCTATAGGCAGCAGGTTGGGGGCAGCCAATGACCTTCCGTGTTGTCTTGACCCCTCTCTGCAGCTTTTTCCTGTGTGCCTCAGTGCAGTGGGACAACAATACAGAGTTAGCAGAATGTTGGTAAGCTCATGGTGGAGTGGTAAAGAGTCACCAGCAGCTTCTCACTGATGTTCTTGTGAAGCACTCTCAGGAACTGCTGTACTGTCTTGATGACAGCTGCATATATATACATACATATATACAGATATATAAAAACATATACATATATATACATATATACAGAGATATACATATATACAGATATATAAAAACATATACACACATATATATATATATGTGTGTATATATATATATATACACAGATATGTATATATATCTACATACATATATACAGATATATATATACATACATATATATATACACACATACATATATATATATATATATATACATACATATATATATATACACACATATACAGATATATACACACACATATATACATATATATACACATACATACATATATCTATCTATCTATATATATATATATATATATATATATATATATATAAATGACTTTGTTGGACTTATTTGGAAAGAGTTGAACTGAATTCTGCCAGTGACTTTAGACATTTGTCGTCATTTGGTGCAACATAAAACCTGAACATTAAAGACCTAGACACCATGTGTATATGTAAAAACTGAATCTATGAGCCATTATGGCACACATAATTGTGTTCCTACACTGTTCTGTTGCGAAAGGCAAATGAATCAAAGAGACAAGTCAACATGACTGCGTGCTTTATTGATATACAGTAAAGCATTTTGTAATACAGTAGTAAGGCATACATTTGGTGGCGTCTGATATGTTGTGAAGTACAGACTTGTTATTAAAAAACTGTGTGAGCGTGAGACAAAAGTTAGAAATCAAATCCAAACAAATCAAATGAAATTCAATGTCTGGATCAACAGGAAAGAAAAAGAAATTATGAATCATGCTGCAAGAATCTGATGCCGAATGCTGATCCATCTTTAATATAAATTAAATATTTTTTTGGTCACACATGCTAATATTTGAGCATCTCACACATCAAAACTGCCTTTGAACAAAAATGTAACACTATGCTAAAACAAACACTTCTTACACACACGCGCACACACAAAAAAAACAGTATGTCGTCGTCCCCCGCCCCCCAGTAAGTTTCTTTTTTGACAGCAATGCACAGAAGAATCAGATTTGTGTTTTTGACTGGAGTGATAGTCACAACGAATGCACCTCAACATTCGGCCGTAGGTTCCCACCCTGCAGAGGGCATGTCCTAACAATACATCACATAAACCAATCAGGCAGCAATAATCAGTTATTAGGTATCAATCTGAGAGAGCAAAAGTGATTCCAGTAGAGAAACTGCCTTTGAACTTCAAAAATGCAAACGAGGTAGAGCTTATATTCCCTAAGCCTCTTAAAAATTCAAATGTTTCTTGGTAGAAACGGTACTCATTCATAAAGGATAAATCTTAATCTCAAACTAGCAGGATTAGAACACCGTATTGCTCCATTTGTAATCAAAATACTATTGTTCCTCTTACAGTGTTGACAAAGAGAAGCTGTCTGATAAACGAATGCAGGGTCTACGTAGACACTGGAGACGCATCAGCAATAAAAAAAAAAAAGAAAAAGTCATCAAATCCGTAATGAGTGTCAGTGCAACAATTGTTTTTATGTTTACATCAAAGCCCAGTGCTGAGCCGGCAGAAATTGTCCCTTTCATAACACTAAAATTAAAATGCAAGAAATATTCTGTGCATATTTAGGAATTTCTAGAAATCTAATTTAACAACCATTTAAGATGCTGTATACAAAGATGCTTAAAATAGCCTTTTTTTGTTTGTTTTTGGAAAGAAAGTGACAATGTCCACAGAAAGTATTAAGAGGTCACTTTCAGATCTGCACGAGTCCAACTCGTCACTTGAATCAACAGCCTTTAGAGACCTCGTTTCAATGCATCAGCTTCATGCAATAATGCAAAAACGGAGACGAGGACATGAGAGACATCAGTGGTGTATGCCGACATGTGCTTTACCCTGCTGTTGTCAACCTTTAACGTAGCACAGTGGGTTAGTTCACGTGACATCCACTTTTACTTTGAAAATCTCACGAGACAGCAGCATGTTAACAGATTTTGTCGTTAATCATGGATGAATGAGCAACTGATGTATGCTTTTTTATTTTAGTTTAACTTAGAATTCTGTCAAATTCTTTCTAAATATGTTTAAGAGTTGAATTGTGTGGTTTAATGAGTGTGCCGACTTGTCTCCCTTCTGAACCGGACCTTGTGGAGTGCCTATTTGAGCACACAGTGCATGAGGACGGGCAGAAATTTGTTCACTAAAAAACGGCTGTTATAGAAATATCAGTAAGGACGGATGGCTGGATGAAGGTTTCAAATGTAACATGAGGTTTGTTACCCATAGCCCATGTAGTATTCTGCACCATCTACTATATATACACAGACGTCGCTTTTCGAATTTCCTATGAGAAAACAGCCTTATTATTACAATCAATGTTTTTGATACAAATGTCTGTAGCTCCTCAGCTGTTTCCCAAATTAGAAAGAGACAGCAAACATACGACCATACTGAACATACTTACTTTTATCTCATCTTTATTTGTCTCCCAAACCCACTTGTTTCATACAATTGCATAGAAGTTTAAAAACCAGCTTCTGTTAACAACCTTAGGGCGTTTTAAGAAACTACTTAAATCTAAGTTATTGGAACAACAATCATTCACAAAAATAGACATTATATTCTCTTTGTAAACTTTTCTTAATCCAGTTGTTTTGACTAGAAAAGCATGCCGTATGCTGAAGGGAAAGGTTTGTTGGGCGGAATCAGAAAGTCGGGGCCTGGTGCCGCTCGCCGCTCTGCTCATCTGTCATTACACTGACCAGTGACTCCATGGCACGGCCCAGATCATCAGCTAGGTGGAACAAACTGCCAATGCTGGGACCTGAAGAGAAAAGAAGAGGATGGCATTAGCACAAATGTAAAGGAAAACTACAGTATATTTACAAATGGCAATAAATTGACTATGAGCCTGTAAGTTGGCACAAGCTAATAAGACTTAACAAAAAAAAGGTGTAAGCTGGACACAACTGGAACAGCCGCCTCTACATCAGAAGCCAGCTGATTTGAAGGCTGCTTTTCCAGTTACTGAGCTTATATAAATCAAGGGGTTAGTGTCCGTCAGTCAACACTCGGTTGTTGTATGTGAAGGAGCGTTGAAGACAACTCCTGCTAATGTGTTGCCAAGGCACGGCTGACAGCTGGCAGACAATTCCCCATGCACATCATCTACAACCAACGAGAGCGAGACACACTGGGTGAAATCAGCAGACGCCACAGAGAAGCAGAAGCAACATAGCAACCAGAAAGGTTTGGATTCATTTGGCCTTTTAAAGAATCGTCGTGCTCACAGTGCATGTTCCACTCCCACAGTCCATTTACAAATGCACATCTCACTGTGTGACTTCACAGATGTTTTACACACTAAATGTGGTTTGCAACCAGCTGGGTGACTGAGACACTATCAGTAGTGTTGTGAGTGTAGATCAGTCATGTGGTGGGACTTTAAGATTACTAACTTGTCAACAGCAAGTTGTGTAGTCAGAAAAGCAGAGTAACCCTAAATTATCAAGATGGAAACTTGTACAATCTATTCACAAAAGCTGCTGTGAATCAAATCGGAGTCTTAGAAAATATAAAATATGATTCTTATGTGAATTAGAATTTAATCTTTTTTTCCCCTGCACATCATGTTTCAAAATGCAGACAACAATGAGAATAAACTAAAGGGGCAAGTACGTGCTTGGTGCCAGAAATAGAAACAAAAATCATGATGCCAGCCTGAATGAGTCAATCCTTATTAATCCTTCCATGCATTGATTGTTTAAAACAACCAGAAAAAAAAAATGCACACAGA